>JAHKBH010000348.1:0-32657 GCA_019049505.1 Pachyrhynchus sulphureomaculatus
GTCGTATATATTCTTTCTTTTGCTTTTCTTGATACATTCTTTGATTTCAATATTGGATTCATTGCCCTCAAACATCTATGTCCTTTCGCTATTGTTTCTTGTATCTCCGTCCTTTCTTGTCCACTCTGTTATTGTTACCCCCAGATAATTAAATTTGTCTACTTTTTCAAACATATATCTTTTCCCCAAGTTGTTTATTATATCTAAACTTTTGTTTTTTATTATTCTTCTTCTTTGTAATTTCCATGTATTTTGTTTTTTTCTCATTTATCTTTAGTCCTCTCATCCTTCCCCTTTTTTCTATCCTACTTATGGCTTTTTTGAGGTTCTCTTTTGCTCTTGCAATCACTGCTACATCATCAGCATAGGCCAAGCATTGGCAGGTTTGTTGGTATACCGTTCCATTTGTGTTTATTTCTGACTCCCGGATTATCTTCTCTAGTACCAAATTAAATAGACATGTCGACACTGGTTCCCCTGTCTTAGTCCTCTCTTCACCTTAAACTTGTCTGATACTTTGCCCTCAACCAACACTCTATTTTCTGTGTCATTCAGGGTCATTCTTACCATGCGAATCAATTTACTTGGAATTTTTAGTTCTTCCATTATCTTGTAGAGTCCTTCTCTATTTACAGAGTCATATGCTTCTCTGAAATCCACCAAGTGTAGTGCCTAATTTTGTTCTAAGCTATTATCTTAGATTTGCTTAATCGAAAATATCTGGTCGTTAACCGATCTATTTTTCCTGAATCCACATTGGTATTCTCCCAGAATAGACTCGGCTTTCTCTGCTAGTCTGTTTTTGATAGTCAACACTACTATCTTGTACACGACATCCAGTAAGGCTATTGGTCTATAATTAGCACATATAGTTTTTTCTCCTTTTTTGTAAATTGGACAAATGAGCGACTCTCTCCAGCTCACTGGCATCTTTTCTGTTTCCCATATTTCTTGCACCAACCGGCATATTTCATTTTCCAGATCTACTCCTCCAGCTTTTATCAGTTCTACAATTTCCACCCTTATTTTTTGGGGTTCTGAGTATTTCTCTTATTTCTTCTTTGTCCCCTCCTGCCCTTCAGTTAATTTTGCTTCATATTACTCATTCAACTCATTTTCATCTCCATTTAGTGTTTCTTTAAAGTATTCCCCCCATCTATTCAGTCTTTCTGCGAAGCTTACTGCTAAACTTCCATCTTTTTTCCTACATATTAGCATTTTGTCTCTATTTATTCCCTTCGTATTTTATTTAAAAAAAAAAACACGTAAATCGGATAAGTGGTTCTTGAGTGCTAAGCGCAGTAATGGATAGACAGACAGACAGAGAGACGTTACGTTTTATATATATTATAGATTTTTTTGACATACGAGTATATTAAATTAAAAATTAAAAAAAATCACGTAAATCGGATGAGTGGTTCTCGAATGATAAGCACACTAACAGACAGACAGACAGAGAGACATTGCGTTTTATATACATTACATAGATTATTATTATTATTATTATTATTATGATATAACCTGGTCAGAGAACATATGTATGAATTTCAAAAATCACGTAAATCGGATAAGTGGTTCTCGAGGGATAAGCTCACTAACGGACAGACAGGCAGACAGAGAGACGTTGTATTTTACATATATTATAGATATAGATTCTAATTATTACTACATAACCTGGCCAAAGAATATATGTATGAATTTAAAAAAAGACACGTAAATCAGATAAGTGGTTCTCGCCTGATAAACGCGCTAATGGACAGACAGACAGACAGACAGAGAGACATTGCATTTTATATATTATAGATTATAGATTATAGATATTCTCTGCTACATAATATTGTTCCAAATTTAATGGTTTACGCTGTGTACTGCAAGGGAACGCGCTAGCGGCAAACTTTTTTCAGACTTCATTCTCTATTATTGTCACTGCTCATTCCCTATGCTACCTATCGTAATAAAATATAGCCTATAACCTGACCAGAGAACATATGTATGTTTTAAAAAAAAAAGTACGTAAATCGGATAAGTAATTCTCCAGTAATAAGCGCACTAACGGACAGACAGACAGACAGAGAGACGTTGCCTTTTATATATATTATAGATGATGAGTAAATTTCAAAATTTTCTAAATATTGACCCAGTGTCTATTCTTTTCGAATTTCTTTTTAAATACTTAGTTCATTTTTACCAACAACAGCAAATTGATCCTTAATAAGTTTTATTATTTTCTTTCAGTCATGGTCTATTATGTCCACCTAGCTATAATCCGGTCGATTTTTATATAAAATGTATTGCTATTAACTCGCCAATGGACAGCAATAGAGTTCAAAAATTAACTAATTCCTATAACGAGGACTATGCTGTAAACTTCAACTTTTCCGATAATGGATACAACGGACTATTATTAAAATACAGGTAGAAAACTGCGACACAAAAGTAGTTTTTAATTAAATTTTAAAGTTTTGCAATTTAACTTTTTAACAAGACTTTTTTAAACTCATCGGCGTACTTTATTTTTAAACATAACAGTGAAACAGCAAGTTCCTAGCATAGCAACACATTAAAAATAACAAGCCATTGTCATAAACTACTGGATTCAATTCTGTAGATTTTACCAGTTCCTTAGATTCCAAATATGACTTATTCCTATTATTCCTAAATTTAAAGGTAAAAAAAATGGTAAACTGATTTGCCTAGTATTTCTCTCATAAAAATGTAGTATTAAAATAAATACTACTTTTCACTTTTTAAACTCTAAATCTTACCATAACTGAAGTACCACAACTACAATATTTTATTTGAGAATGACTTGAGGATGATATTAATATTAGAAGATTTTTCTAACTTATATCACACATGTTTGGAACAACGTAACTGAATACTTTGGAGAATCTCAAACAGTTGCACTTGATATATTCAAAGGATTCGACGGTCTTTGATATGACAGATTGTTAGTTAAGCTACGCTTTTACGGTATGTCTGAAAAGTTCTTTGTATGGACCTTGTGTTACTTCGGAGACCGTTCTTTAGAAGTGGTGAATGACGGATTTTTTTCTAACACCTGCACTATCAACGCCGGTGTACCCTAAGGCTCCATTTACATTAACGAACTCCTGGAAAGGACCAGGAATCCTATCTATAGCTTTGCAGATGACAGTAGGCTTATTTCTTCATTCGCTTTAAGTGCTCGAACATCTGCTACTCATGCAAACATCCGTAGACAGCAGGATGTCGTTCAACTTAAACAAAGAACTGGCAGAAATTTTACGTTGGGGTAACAATAACCAAGTAGAATTTAATGCTACAAAAACCCAGGGGGCAGTTTTTATTACAAAATTTAACGTTGCTGAACCCGACATAGTTATATTTCTTTGCCGTCGTCACTCAATTTACTGGGCTTTAATTTGGGGTACAAATGTCTTGGTATGAACATGTTACAAACATAGCAAAGTGAGCTTATCAAAAGCTGGGAATATTATTTCGAACTAGAAGGCTTTACACTCCACGATAACTGTTAATTCTGTACAAAGCTCTGCTGTTCCCATGTTTGGGGATCTGCTTTTAAAACATACACTGCATTTGTTGGATTCTATTCAAAAGCGAGCTGTTGGCCTGATTGGAGAACCAGAACGGACCAGTAACCTTGATTCCTTGGAACATTGGAGAACGGTTAGTGTTGGTATTTTCATGGAAAGTGTTCGATGGATGTAGCCTGCTTAATTTCTCCCAAAGCGGTATATGCTAGCAATACACGTCGCGCTAATACTTCACATCCGTATGAAGTTCAGCTTGTCACCCCTCGCACAAACCTTTTCAAGCAGTCTTTATATAGAGAGCTTCATTCCTTTGGAATGATTTGCTCAGAACTATGTTTCCAACCAAGTATAATTTACAGCGATTCAAGACCAACGTGAATTGGTTTGTCCACACACGCGTCGCTTTTGTAGCACTTTGGGGACTTTCCGGCAGCACGTGTTATGCCTTTAAAAAAAATAATAAGAAAAATAATAACAGCCGCAGGGCTCCAAAGAATTTACAGCTATTTCCGCCTAAAATACTATTTTTGCTAAAATTCGAAATAATATAATTTTTAGATTGCTTGACTCCCAGAATCAATTTAATTCGTTTACTATTCCAACTAAAAACAAATTTAAAAATTCGCACAAGACTTTTGAAACTATATAAAATTTGTCGAATAATCCCGTCTCCGCTAAAAAACTACAGGTGTCCTTCTAGCTTCAAGTATTGAGTTTCAAATTACAAATTCATATTTTATTTTGCGCAAGAGATATTGTGCCAACAGATCGTCCGACGAAAGTTGAACATTATGACTTTAATAATGTAGAGACCTTGAAACCTGAAGAAATATCTGTACGAGTACTATAAATAAAATTCGAAATTTCAGGAATAAGCACTAGAAATCTATCAATTTACATTTACAAACAGTATTTTGAACAAGATAGCAGGCAATTTGTATCAGCTCTTTGTATTTTCATTGAAGAAATCAGTCTAAGTACACTTGTCAAAACTTGATTTTCTTAATCATTATTTTCCTCTACCTGGAGAGCCCTAACAGCTAATTATTATTCATCAATCGTTTAACATGGAGCGATCTGTTTTATCGATATTAGTTATTTTAATAATGAAGAGCATTATTAAAAAAATGTACATCATACACTGGTATATTTTGCTTAAACATTTCATAAAAGACAAAGCCTTATTATTAAAAAGCCGTTTTTTGAGATCCTTTTAAAATAACAATTTATTGATGAATTTTTAGAGATGATGACAAAAACTTCTTTTTTATGTTGAGCTGGTTAACCTGGCGTATATTTATTACGATGAGAAGACATTTCAAGGAGTATCTAATTACGTTTTTATTAATCATGGTAAGTTTGTATAAATCTAATATAGTGAAGTCAAAAACATAATAATTTCGATACTTTTGTCAGGAAGACTAAATTTTATGAAAAAAAAATCGAACAAGTCAATTTAATTTATATATTTTTAAATATTCTAAAACAAATATTTTAACATACAGGACGGTACAGAAGAAGTGTTGCATGGGTCAGGTGGTGACGATTATCCTTTATCAAAAACATTAATATTAATAATTTGACAACATTTTTTTTGATATTATTTGTTTCTGCATGTTGCTAAACCTGTTTTGTAAATATCTAGAGGTTCACGAGAACGTTCATTAACCCTCGCCTTTTTTGTTTTTGCCAGGTTCATCTCAAGACCACGCTCTTTGCTTTCTTCCTCTAGGTTCTCAAGTATGCTTGTCATATACTCCTCGGTTTGTGATAGATGGCCCAAATCGTCCACGAAGTCGAGGTCTTGTGACTCTTCATGTAGACGTTATTGCAGTGTTCGACGCTGTCTATTCACCGTTCTCCTCATAGCCGTATCCGGGACAATACGAAATATAATCGCCGACAGCAAGCAACCTTGCTACTACTCTGTTTATGGTTGTAACGATTCAGTCAGCTTTCCGTTATGGTTGACAGTACATGAATATGTGTTTTTAATAATTTTCAAGATCTTTGCTTGGATTTTAAAAGATTCACGGGATTTCCACATTAATCCTGTTAATCAATATCTTGTTTCGTGTGTTATCTAATTTTGTTTCAAAACAAATAATTCTTTTTTAAATCATTGTCACGTTAAGGTCTTTAAAGATTAAATAATTACTGGTAATGAGACGTAGATCTATTGATATGATCCGGAAACAGCGCAACAACCATGTGAATATCGTGGAACCAAAACCGAAACAATTACGTCTATCGATAATTAAGGTTATGTTAAATATTTTCTTTGGTGACCTTGATGTTGTGTGCAAGAAGTATCTTCTAACTGGCTAAACAGATTTACGTGAGGTAGTTCTTGAAAAAAGGTCAGAACGGTGGCAGAAAAATTCACGGATTTTGCATCATCGCATAGCCCAATAATTACTCGTAAGTTTTAACATCGAAGTGCAATTATAACCATTCTACAAGCACTGTATTTACCAGATATGGGTTCGAGACACTTTCCTGTTCCACAAGCTGAAATTACTACTGCATGGACACCGTCTTGAATCTGTAGAAGTTATAAAGAGATATTAGCTAGCCACCTTGAAAGCAATAAGAAATCGAGTGTAACAAGTGTTTGGAAGATTAGAATAGGCGTGAGGATAAATGTGTTATAGTGGAAAAATAGTCATAGAAGTGGTTCCCATTTATTGCAAACTTTTTCACCACCAGCCTCTATATAAAATATTAGTCATATGAAAATGACAATTGTTACTAACAATAAGCAGGCAATTATTGGTGTAACAAAATCGTGCATTGACTTATCCACGTTTATGTTTAAAATTATTTATAATAATAACGAGCAATAACCGAATCACACACATTATTTCTCCACAGTCAGAGCATTAGATATTTTGCGAAACAAAGCTTAACATAATAAATAAAGTAACGTACACAAATTAAACTGGAAATATCCATTTTAATATAACCTATCGGATTAGTTGTGTCTGTTGCTATTTATTGTTGCTTCCATTTTTAAAAGTATTAACGAGTGGAATCCATAGAGGAATATTATAGTACGCGAATATTATGGATATTATGCTACAATTTTTGTTTTAAATAATTTAAATTAAATAAAACGAAAAATCAATTTGTATTTCGCCTTTTACATGGGCGTTTCTGCTTGTTATTTATTTAGTTATGTTTTTAATAATATGCGCTTGTGCGTCTTTTGTATATTGGTGATTTGTCACCTTTTTAGTGCCAATTTATTTTTATTTGTTTATTTATTAGATCAGCAACTAATGTGCTTTTCTTGTTTCTATAATGTCCATATTTCGCTATACTGTGGTTTTAAATAATCTGCTACCTTATTAGCCGCAGATAGTCGTGTAATTTTTTTATAATTATGTTTTTTTGATATTCCTAAAACTTATTTTTTTCAATATGGATGGCTCTTGATTTTAACTTTATTCTATATTTTGTAGTTGACAGCATTCATAATAGGAATATCATATTCAAATACAGTTTTAATGGGAATAAGTGGAGTACAGGGGGTACAAGGCGCTCTCCTACTTATCGTCTCTGAGTTAATATTTAACCAAATGCATCAAATTATAAACATATTTCCATCTGAAATTCAAATTTTCGTACAGGAAAAAAATCTCTATGATTCCTTGCCATATTTTTTATGTCAAAAATTGTATCATTGGTAAGTATATATAACAACTACTTAGAGCAAAACTACAATGTGTTACAATAGAGGTTTTCACGGATGGTCTAATGTAGTACATTAAAATTCCGGGTTTCAATCCGTTCGCCTAACAATGAATTTGCACAACGTTTTGCCGAAATCTCATTTGGCATTTTCAAGTGCTCTCGCTGCTGTTGCCACTCGATACTAAGATCTTGCTGCTGCTGCCGCTCGAAGCCAACAGTTAGTTGACTTCGAGCGGCAACAGCAGTAAGATCATATATATATATATATATATATATATATATATATATATATATATATATATATATATATAAATATATATATATATATATATATATATATATATATATATATATATATATATATATATATATATATATATATATATATATATATATATATATATATATATATATATATATATATATATATATCCTAAGATATGAAAATAGTTGGGGAACTCGGCAAAGGGACACAACAGATGTTCACACAATATTCATTTAGCCAATATTTCGGTCCTAGGTTGGGACCTTCATCAGGGCACAAAATGCAGTGTGCGAATTAATCTAACAAGAATGACCATAAATAACAATTGTCACAACAAAGACACTGAAATAAAACAGCCACTATTCACTAATATATTAATTTAAAAATATGGCATTTACAGCAAGGATGCCATTAGAATTTAGAGATATTTTTTAATTAATATGTTAGTGAATAGTGGCAGTTTTATTTCAGTGTCGGTCTTTGTTGTGACAACTGTTATTTATGGTCATTCTTGTTAGATTAATTCGCACACTGCATTTTGTGCCCTGATGAAGAAATGAATATTGTGTGAACATCTGTTGTGCTCCTTTGCTGAGTTCCCCAACTATTTTCATATCTTAGGATTTTGTTAGATACGGCGACTTTTGCTTTCTCTCTCTTTATATATATATATATATATATATATATATATATATATATATATATATATATATATATATATATATATGTATTTATTTGTCCAACTTTCGAAACCGATATACCTGTTTCTTTGTCAAGACATCTAAAAAAATATGTCAATTGTAAGTATATAGTGATCAAATTATGAAGAAAATAATATTTACAAACTGAAGACTAATTAATGGAGGAAACATATACATTATATTACAAGAGAAGCCAATTCACAGGACAATAAAAATATCTAATTAAAGCATTATCAAGATCAGTAAACAAACGTTGGCACCATTGTAGTTAACGATGTTATACAATTTTCCTAGAAAACCCGGGAAAACCCCGGAGGAAAGCAGGCGGGGCCCACGTGCCGATATTTGGTGGTAAAACACAATTGATTTGACAAGTGAATGTGAATTTGGTGGGAATCGAAATGTTACTAGAATCGGCAGTAGATACCGTCTAATTATCGTGTAATAACTCTAACAAAATGGAAGTGGTTAATGTTTCCATGAAGAGAGGGAAGACAAGAAGGACGCAAGATCCTGCCTTAGTGCCGGGTTTAACGTATTAGAAAGATAAATGGTAGCAACGTGACAACCATTATTTAATTACAAAGGTGTGTGTATATATAACCATAAGAAACGAAATTGGCGGAGGTGGCATGAACCGCCCGCCCTAGCTATACATGCACCAACGCTCACGTGCACCCACACATGTAGAAACTTACCAACGACCACATATGTTGTTGAATTTGAATATATATATATGTTATATACAATAAAGTTTGCATAATACTGAATCGAAACAAATATTTTAAGCTAAAAATAATATAAACTTTTAATTACATTTATCATGTTGCGACATAGCTAAAATATCGCAGTGGATGATTAAAAAGTTTCAGTGATGTTATATTTTTTAAAACAAGCTATTGTACATCAGAACTCTCCAAAGTCACAATTATAATTATCTATGATGGTTGACAACGATAACGATGTATGTCAAATAAGTTAAACTAATGTAATTAAAATACAATTGTTACAAATCATAAAATTGGAACGCATTGCAGAGGAACTTGGATGTCCTTGAGAAAGTTTATATAGTGCTCCAGAGCATTGTGTACATAAATTGGCAAGAACAAAGGTATCGTGTATTAGAATATGGATAGTAGAATTTGATAATTTAGTAATTATTGCACAATAATTTGATAAGGACCTTTAAGTGCCAACACAAGTGGATGGACATATTTATAAACAAAGCCCGACGAGGACTATAATTCTTAAAGGGGATAAACGGTAATAACAAAAATAATTTTCGGGTTTCGAAGTTCATGAATACTTCTTTAATTCATTAGCTTCTGTTTATTGGCTATTAAAAAAAATGGAGATAATGTTCTTTTTGTGAAAAAGCAAGTGAAACAGCTTGAAAACCCAGGCTAATTTTGTAGGCAATTAAATTTTCTGTAGACTGAAATTATTTTTTAATTAATATTGTTTTTATGTGAAGGGACAATATCAAATAACTGTAGCTGGCAACTGTACGACTAATCTAAATTTGCTTTAATTTTCTTTTAGATTCCTTTCAGTGTTATTCATTCTTTAGGATTTTTGATCATATACTTTTTATGCCTTCCGTTTCTTGGCAGTTTGAAGTTATTTTGGCAAATGTATCTAATTTTGATACTGACATCTTTAGGTGGTAGTGCCTTAGGTAAGTTTTACTAATTTTCTAAGAAAGCTTATACTTAATTTGGAGAGAAGCAGCAGAAACATATGGTTAGAGGTTATTGTTTTCAAGTTAATAATAAATTAAATTTGAATGATTAATTTAAATAAATTATTTTTTAGGATTATGTTTATCAGCACTATTTCCGGATATAGAGTCAATACACCTCTTTATAGTACCACTAGAAATATTGGTTTTAGTTCTTTCTGGATTATGGATCAAAATTGAGAGTTTACCAAAGATCTTCTCTGTTGTAAAATATTTTTCTCCATTTTATTATAGCTTTGAATCTATGAGTATTGTATATTGGTTGAAAGTAGATACAATCGGTAAGAATAATTATGTAATTGCATGTAAAAATGTTTTGTGAAGCATCAATTATCCTACTTAACCGTATCGCTGTGAGGGACCTTTTTAGCTAGCAGTCCGCTAAATAAAAAGTTGGCTGGAAAACTGTACTATAGTAGCAATATTATGTTAATTAGTTGCTTTGAGAGGTATTCAATACACCACATGAAAGATCAATGTATTAATAATATTAATACGCGAATATTGGCAATAAAAACAGAGGAGAGATAAAAATTATCACGCAGAATAGCAAAATTTATTTATGAAAATAAATACGTAAAATCAACATAGTCTTGAAGTAACTTATAAAAAAGAATAAGCGACCAACGAAAAATATTCCGCCTTGTAGGATATAGGGAGTAAAAAAGAAGTTTTGCAAGAAGTAAAACACTACTTAAATTTCCACTAATTTTTTATTTTTAACACCATGACATGTTTCGCTGTACGACAGCTTCTTCAGATGATTTGTTACAAAATGAGGAAAATACTACTGTAATAAATGGTTAGTTTACAATTTATGGCAGGTAATAAAATAATTTAATTAAAATAGAGTTAGTAATGGTGAATTATTTAAGTCTAATTGTTCATTTATTAAGGAATCTGAATTTTTCAATTTGTTTATTTCTAAAGATTGTAGGCAATTAAGTTTCAGGCCCTTTGTGCAAGTATGTGATATTTCAAAGTTTGGGTTTCAATTAAATGATTTGCGTAATTTGAGTTATTTTTTCTATTTATGTATGATGAAGCATGTTCTTTTATTCTTTTTGAAAAACTTCCTTTTGACCTATATATGTTTTTGAGCAATTGTTTAATGATAAAGATTCTAGAATTCTCATTCTTATGAAACACTTAAACTATATTCACTAATAAAACTTCACAACACGGTTTACCCTATAAGGCTAGTAGTATCTTTCGTATCAGCTTCATCTTATAAACGTCTTGTTCAAATACTCATAGACAACACTAAATTTAAAGCTAAATTTGCAATAAAAAAATTCACAACAACTAGTTGAAAACATCAAACATTTAAAGTTATCTGACAATTCAAAATTAATCTCTTTCGATGTTCAAAATCTTTTTTCAAGCATACCAAGTAGGGAAACTACATTAAAGAAACTTCTTTCTGAAATCAATGTCAACCCAATAATAAAACAAAACATCCTAAATTGCTTAAAGGTTTGCTTAGAACAAAATTATTTTGAATTTAATAACGACCTATACATCAGCCTAGACGGTCCCATAATGGGCAATCCACTTAGTTCTCTTTTAACTGAAATATTTATGAATAGTATACTGGCATAGATTTGTTGATGATATCTTATGTTGTTTTACAGGAAGTGATAGACAATTTGCCACATTTCAAAATTTTTTGAATAATATACACAAAAATATAAAATTCACCAGTGAAGTTGAAACCAACAATACCTTAAACTTCCTTGACCTAACAATGAAAAGACACATACTGAGATAATTATCCATAATATCCCATGTCTTCCACCAAGTCACAAACTTGCAGTTTTCCATAATATGATTCACAGACTAATAAATATTCCTCTAAACCCAGACGATTTAAAAATAAATATATATTATAACACAATTAGCAGTTAATAATGACTATTCATCATCCATAATAGATAATATTCTCAAGAAAAAACTTAACAAAAAAACCATTAGTACAGTTTTTCCGAATAATAAAGAACCTTATAAAAACGTAAAGTCAATAACGTACTATGGTAGATGCAGAACTAAATTAAATAGTTTCTTGAGAAAATTAAATTTTAACACAGCATTTAAAACATCCAACACAATTGGCAAATTTATAAAAAATAACAAAACCAAAACAGATAGAGACAATAGATCCGCGAGTATACAAATTAAATTGTGAAAATTGCTCAAAAACACATATAGGTCAAACAGGAAGGAGTTTTTCAAAAAGAATAAAAGAATATGCTTCATTATACATCAATAGAAAAAATAACTCAAATTACGCAAATCATTTAATTGAAAATAATCACCAATTCAACCCAAACTTCGAAATATTACATACTTGCACAAAGGGCCTGAAACTTAATTACCTACAATCTTTAGAAATAAACAAATTGAAATATTCAGATTCCTTAATAAATGAACAATTAGACTTAAGTAATTCACCATTACTAAGTCTATTTTAATTAAATTGTTTTATTACCTACCATAAATTGTGAACCAACCATTTATTACAGTAATTTTATCCTCATTTTGTAACAAACCATCTGAAGAAGCTGTCGTACAGTGAAACATGACATGGTGTTAAAAATAAAAATTTAGTGGAAATTTAAGTAGTGTTTTACTTTTTGCAAAACTTCTAATTATGGATTTCCACCAAGTATCGGCTGAATCAATTCGAGTAAAAAAGAGTTCTTAATAAACAATTATTAGTAAATATTTTACATTTGCGAATAATAAAGGCCATGATTTCTGTAGTACATGATACAAAGGCCTCAATATAAGGTAAAGGGGTAAGTTTGCTATTAAACATTACGCCTTTTATCAAGCTAATATTATTAACAATTTGGAGGCATAAAATAAATTTACAGCGACGTTAGTCTTATAGAAGATCTTTTGGAAATCTGTCACCTTATTGAATACTGAGTTTCTTTTACTTTATTTTTGATCTGCTTCTAAAAAGTATACAACCTTAACCGTTCATCTCGCCTGCACATATTTCAATCAGTATTAAATATAAATTTTAAATGCCAAGTAGAGCAAAGTTCTTGAATAAACATGAGAACTAAATTATTCTCTTAAGTATATTTATGCCGTAGTATAAAACACGTTTTGCATTAAAATATAATTACACATATTTTTTTCTTAGGTAATTGCACAGAAGTTTTGGATATTCCCTGTTATCAGAATGGAACTGACGTATTGAGTAGTTATGATTTTGTTCAAAGCTACAACAAGGTGTCGAGTAACTTCTTGTTTCTATTAGTTCTTATTGTAGTATACTGTTACCTAGGCTACATTGGAATTCTTCGGAAAAGGGCTTTATATCACATATAATAATAAAAGTATAATTTTAATTGAAAGCTGTTTTTTTCTGAAAGTCCCAACATTTTCAGTCATTAACTTCTATACAATATACGTCCCTATAACTAATTCACACTTCACACTCACCACTTTTTTAGAAATCGCGGTCACATTTGGCACAATTCTAGGAATTGATGACTCAATCAGAGCCTTGTAGTTTTGAAAGTTAAATTTTACTTTACGGGGTTAGTTTTGGGGGGTGAAATCGGAAGTCAAAAAAAATGCAAAGTGACTGAGTGACACGCATGAAAGCGTGAGAAGACACGAGTTCAAAATCATCTATGATGTAATATTAGCGCAAACTTTTTCTTATATTATTTTTAAAAACTGTCCAAATATCGCTATCCCCCACCCTATCTCTAAGAGTACTGACCAAAGAAATTTCGAAAAAATTCTGGAACATTCTCAATAAAGTGTAGATGGAGCGAAAAGTATCACGAGTGCATTACGTTTGATAATTTATATGGTATAAAATAACCATTTGACTTTAATATATGGTTGAGATATTTTTCGTGGAAAGTTGTGCATTTGGGAGCAAATATGTCCTGGCATGAACATGTTGCAGGCATAGCAAGGAGAGCTTCTCAAAAGTTGGGAATATTGTTTCGAACCAGAAAGCTTTACACTCCACAACAACTGTTAATTCTTTACAAAGCTCAAATTCGACCAACTATGGAATACTGCTCCCATGTTTGGAGCTCCGCTCCCAAACATACACTGCATTTGTTGGATTCTATCCAGAGAAGAGCTGTTCGTCTGATTGGACACCCGGAACTGACCGACGGCCTTGATTCGCTGGAACATCGAAGAACGGTTGGCGACTTGAGCCTATTCTACAAGTACTTTCATGGAAAGTGTTCGAAGGATGTGACCCGCTTAATTCCTCCCAGAGCGGTGCATGTTAGGAGTACACGTCGCGCTAATACTTCACATTCGTATGAGGTTCAGCTTGTTACTCCTCGTACAACGCTTTTCAACCAGTCTTTTATATGGAGAACATCATACCTTTATAATAGTTTGCCCAGGACTGTGTTTCCCATCGAGTACAATCTACAGCGATTCAAGAACAACGTGAATCGCTTTTCTCCGCACACGTGTCGCTCCTGTAGCGCTTTAGGGATTTCCCTGTAGCACGTGTGCTAGACCCATAAAAAAAAAAAAAAATAACCGTACTTTATAGTACATTACTGTTTTAAGTATTTGGCATAAATTTCCATGATGACTGGTGACCAAATGATAGATACCGAGACAAAATAATTTCAGTTTATTTATTTATAATTAAGTAAATATTTAGGTACTAAATATTTGTTTTAAACTTTTACTACAAAGATGTCTCCCTTTTTATATATTCTGGGTAATTCTTATATTGGAGATGAATTTGTGACTGAATGTCATAAAATACTTCAGTAATCGCGGTACTGAAGACTAATTGTTCAAGTCTGACTTGAGCTTGGTCGCTTTTTTTAAATAGCCTGGCTCCAATAATCATCTAATCGTTAAGTTTTGAACAGAGTCTTAAGTTTACGACAAAATAATGTCGGTCGGGACTTGAACCGGCAATTTGAGAGGGTTGTTAATCACCAAAAACTGGGAGATAATTCGCAATGAAAAAGTTGACTCATGCAGTAAAAAAACAGTAGTTTATCAGTACTACCACAATGCCACCTATTGCATGATTTTTAGGAAAGATGCTAATAATTTATGTGTCAAGTTATGTTAGGTGCAAGTAGATGGCGCTACTTTTTTCTACAGGACAGTTATACAATTTTTTAAACATATTTTAAGCGCAATCTTTTTGCTGTTTCTTAATTATATTTCATAATACTACCAAGAACAGAAAATTTTTAAGCTCTTTTAAATTTTGAAGGAATTTGTCCATTATTAATCTAAAGCATTGCCCAAATATTCTACAGATGTCGAAAATTTTCAAATGTTGAATTTCTGCAGTAATTAGGCAATTCTGTCTGTTGCTCGATATAAATAAGTTTAGGTTTCCATTGTACGAGTACAAGGGATGTCAAGGGAACACCCCTTGTACATTTTAAAACAGCTATGTCATATCATAAATTTATCCTTTAAATCCTGTATTGTTTCATCTCGGTTTAAAATGGTCCAATATATAAAGCTGGTGATAAACATGATATAAATAATTGTCGCCCAATAAGTGCTTTTGGAAAACTTTTTGAAAGGTGTCTTAAGGAGCGAGTACTAAAATTTGTTATTGACGATAAGATCCTACTTGAAAATCAATACGGTTTTGTGGGCGGTCGGAGCACTTCCGATGCTATGTACAAATTAGTAAACCAAGTAACTGAAAACCTTGATACTGGGAAAAAAAGCATTGCTGTCTTTCCGAATTTAGCAAAGGCATTTGATACAGGGCCTGACGACAAACTACTCAATACACTGGAGACATATGGAATGAGGGCACTGTTTTGGATGTCTTTAGATTCTATTTAACAGACAGAGAGCGGATTCTTAAAATTAGAGACATATACAGCGATCCCATAACCACTCAAATGGGATTTCCTCATGGCACGGCCAATCTTATTTATAACATACATTAATTCACTTACTAATCTTTTTGTTAATGGAACTGTAATTTCTTATGCTGATGACACGGTCTTACTTTTTTCAGGCAATGACTGGGATGATGTTAAAAAGAAATAATGTTGGGTTTGAGTAGGGTGAAAGATTGGTTTAGATTTTCACAAATTAACTCTTAATTTAAATACAACAAATTTTATTGCTTTTTGGCTGAATTCTGCTGGTCGACCAAATTATAGTTCAATTACAATTAAAAAAAATTTCTAATGATTTTAAGGAGGTTTCTAATACTATATATATATATATATATATATATATATATATATATATATATATATATAAGGAACGTGTATATATATTCACAAGGAAATAAGTTTAAGACACTATGTGAATCACCAACATGAAACTAGAAATAAAGTGCAAAGGAATCTTCAAAGTCCTCTAAATCATAAAAAATACTAACCTACGATTTCTAACTTATCTTCGACCAAAGCTATACAATTTACTTCCAGTTAGCATAATAAATATTTCCAAGTTAACCATCTTCAGTAAAAAGTGTAGGCCTATATTTTCAAAAGATTTGTTGATTTTATTAGAATCTTTAACTAGCTTGTGTTTTTATTGGGTGTTATGTGCGTGTTCTTTTGATTGTGTCTTAGGTTCTGCCTTGTTCTAGCCTTAAATGGCAGAACTAGTAATTACGTTGTAGTTTTTAGTTTTCAAAAAAATTAAAAGAGTATAACAGTAAATATAATTGTTGGAAGTAGAATTAAGTGTAATATTGTTAAATGTTATGTCATCATCATCAATATTACAAGTTTTTCTACATACTTTAGAATAATAAGTCTACAACACACTGATGTTATATTTACCCAGTAATGTAACACTGTTTGTTAATTCCCCTTGTGGCAGAAATCTACTTGCTTTACCACGTGCATTACATTTCATTCGTACGTTACTAAATTTGTGTCGGTAAATATAAGGGTTGTACATAAATTGTGTAATTTTAAGTGACACTAAAATTGACTAATGGTATTTTCAGAAATCGATTTCCTAATTTTTGCTTGCGCCTTTTCCATATGGTATGGTTTTTGATTACCTATTGTTCATAGTCCCTAAATTATGAAAAATTAGGGAAACGTGCTTCCTCTGACTGATACATATATTTAAATTATTGATTACACAGGCCAACAAAAAAATATTTGTAAAAACTTTTTAAACCAATACATCTAAGTGTTACGTATTTTTGTGTGCTGAAACCGTATCTGGTATCAGTTTTTTTGTATCACCCACAGTTCTCTCACAATATGACATCGATTAAATTTTAAAATAGGGAAAATTTGATACATCAAATTTAATACAAACTGTTGATCTCTTGTTCTATAATGGTAAATAGATGTTCCAGATTCCAATAAGTGTTTTTCTTTCAGTCTAGAACCAAGCAATTCTGCTTTTTCCTTAGTCAAACCCAAATCTCTCACTAAATCATTTAACTAAACTTGTGTAAACAACTGTGGTTTTAAAATTTTCTAGAGAACATTGAAACTCATCATCAACCGGTCGACTTTCATTAAATTCGGGACTGGACTGTAAAACGTCATCAATATACTGAGGTGGTTCAGGGACAGGAAGTTCCGGTCCTACGGCCGATTAGCTGAAGTAAAATTAGGATAGACGATTACTTTCTTATTTTTGATATCCAGAAACATCAATCATTTGAATGATTTTTTTGCTCACTCCATACCATGGGTACTGCAAATCTAAAAGCTTTCTTTTCTTTCTTATACTATTTCCTAAGATCCTCGACACAAACATAACATACTTTACTCAGTATATATCACCCCTACACCAAACACTTTATTTTTGCACTCGACGCGCGTTTCGCTAACCATGTTAGCTTCATCAGGAGCGATGATTGACTCATCGCTCCTGATGAAGCTAACAAGGTTAGCGAAACGCAGGTCGAGTGCAAAAATAAAGTGTTTGGTGTAGTGGTGATACATACTGAGTAGTGTCATTGTGCCAAAGATTTCACATTCCCAACTTAGATAACATACTTTGTGAGGAGCTCAACATTTCTCTTGATTACTGATTTCTACACCAAAATATGCAAAATATACTTTTTTTACAAAGTCAGTAATGTTTCTTTGATGTTTTTTAACTATAAACTCACCTCATATATACTAAAAAGTGTTGGGAGAATTTTTACAACCACGATTAGCCATACTTTGAGTGTGAATTAAAGCACATGGGGTTAAGCACTGCAATGCGAGGTTATATTAACTGTAAGAAAAACAAACAGCTGTAACATTTATCGGAACTACCAACCTAATAACATTTGATTTTACTGCCAACCTTATAAAATTCTGATTTTATTGCCAACCTAATGATAAAATAAACCCATTAAAATGTGAAAAATTGGTGGGTGATACGACTTTCTTATTATTATTTTCGGACTCAGCACACCAAGAAACATAGGAATCAGATAAAATTATTAAAACAGTTTTTTTTATCGACTGATTTTTATGAGGTTTGAGTAAATTCTATTAAAACTTTTGTTTTATATATTTAGTATTAACGAAAGTTTGCACCATTTATACAAACAATATGACACATGACTGACAATACGTTATATGTTAACAATAATATTATAACAGCATTATAAAAAATCGGTAAGTCGATATTTTAAATTATGTATACTTTATTTACAAAAAAGGTTAAGTTGTCTGTTAAATTTAACATAATTAATTACAAAACAAAATAGTTTTTGGATTCCTTGACTTCAAGAACCCGAAAATGGTAGATAAAATGATATATATCAAGCCATATTAACCCCTTCTATGTTGACAATAAATAAGTGAAAATAATGAAAAAATAACCCAATTTGAAGCTTCCTGAATCCTAAGAATGTAACTCAATATATACGTAACAACCTTTCTAACCCTCCTGACCATAATTAACTAAAACCATTAAAATAAATCAATTTTTTGATTCCTGGGCCTTAAGAATATCATGAGGGCTTATAATAGCATATATATACGAAGAAACTTTTCTAACCCATTATCCTCTTATAGGTTTTACCATAAAAGTTGATAACAATAAAAAAAAATAAACCGATTTTTAGATTTTTGACTTACAAAAACTCTGAAAAGGTGTCTGGATATTTGACTTTGTGCAATATTACATACTTTTTTCATTTACGAACTAACTAATGGCCAATAAAATAAAAGTCAAAAAATTTTAAATGATTAACTGCGTGTGGATTTTTAGTCAACGATATTTAAAGTCATTAAGAAAATAATCTTTCAAGTTTATTTTAAATGAGCAAAAGCTGTACATTCTGGCGGTGAAAACTAAAATCTAATTACAATAAGAAACCGGGCTAACGAGAAAAGTTTAAATTAAGCTTTAGCATTTTTCAAAAATACTTCGTTCCTAAGCACTTGATGATACTACAATAATTGGCTGTTTTAAAATAAGTGCTAACTTTTTATGTACAGTCTGTCAAGTAAGAACATGTCCGCGATAATTCATTTTTGGTAGACGCGATTCTAGCGATTTTACAAAAAATCGGTAGAGGGAACCTTTGTCTACGATGCATTTTAGTAAAAGAATCAGTAAATTCCGAACTTTCGTCGAAATCACGTAAAATTCAAAATGAGTTATTTGTTTGCGCGTCGGTTTGAGGCAGTCGTTCTTTATTTCCATCCAAAGGGGCTTAAAATGACACAATCTGCGGCCGCTAGATATATTAAAATATATTTATATATTTGTGACGAAGTAGGTAAATCGTTTTAACAAGACGAAAAGTATCGACGATTTGCCAAAATGTGGCTCGGTAGGCAAAGTCATTTTGAAAGTCGAAAAAGTAATAGTGTCTTTATTGTCACCGGATCCTAAATTGACGCTCCATCAAGGAGCGGCAAAAGAATACATTGATGGCAACAAATTCTCTCGAAGCACACTTTTTCAAGAATACGACCGGTCACGTTCTTACTTGGCAGACTGTAAGTATACTAAAAACAGTTTCATTTTAGTTAGTCACCTCTTTCACAAAACTTTTTATAAGTTTCTTATTTATTATGGTATTGTATTCCTCGGAATACGAACTTATAATTTATTGTTTTTTAGTTATTTCTGTATTTATTAAATGTAAAAGTTATTTGCTTACTTGCAGCAAGAACCCTATTTATAGTATAACGCTTTTTCCTGAAATAATGCGTAACCTTTAGGGCTGTGAGAGTTTTTGCAAGTTTCTTCGATAACCCGATTTTAGACGGTAAAAGAATAGAGATAGCTTGTTGAAAAAATAGCCAAATGACGATTTCCCATTGGTTACATTTAAAATGAAATATCTATTTTCTTTGCTTTCTATTATATTGCATTCAAAAATCGGCTTTCAAATATACAGTCTACAATATTTCAGAAATAATTGTAATTATTTTCTGAATGCTAAATAAAAAAGTTTACTCGAAATGGGAATACATACGTTTTATTAAATGGGAACAACTAAGCCGACTTCAAAAAATAATTTTCCAAATTATTTTATTATATTTCTCGGTATACTTCTTGAATACGATCACACAAAAATTAAATGGTTGAATTTTAAATTGGGTTTGTAAAACTGGAATATTTAAATCCGTTTCTTTAAAGTAAGTGCCTTTAAAAATAATATTTATTATTCGTAGGCTGAAAAGTTTTTGGTTTGACACATAGATGTTGCCGTTTTCAAAAAATCCATATGATTTTTAGGAAGTACCAACCTTCAAACGATGAGTGTCAAAATTTCATGACATTTCAACGATTACAGTGTTTTTCGTGTCGCTACTTTTGATGTTTTCAAAAACAATAGAAAAAATAGAATTTCGTTTTTTGATGGGAAAAAATACCGTTCAAGCAAACCAATGGCTTGATAAGTGTTACGGGGACTCTTCCTCTGGAAATGACTCATCATTTATGCTGAATTTAAACGCGGTCGTACAGACACAAATGATACTGAACGCTCTGGACGCCCAAATGAGGTGGTTACCCCGGAGAACATAAAAAAAATCTACAAAATTTTTTTAGATGAACGTAAAGTGAAATTGCGTGAGATAGCTGACACCCTAAAGATATCAAAAGGAGGTGTTGATCATATTTTACATGAACATTTGGACTTGAGAAAGCTCTGGTCGAAATGGGTACGGCGTTTGTCACAGTGGACCAAAAACAACAACGTGTTGATGATTCTGAGCGCTGTTTGGACCTGTTTAAGGGCAATAAAAAGGATTTTTTCATGTGATATGTGACAATGGCTGAAACATTGATCCACCACTACACATCAGAATTAAATCGGCAGTCAGCTGAGTGGACAGCAGCCGGTGACAGCCGCGCGAAGCGATCAAAGACACAACAGTCGGTTGGGAAGATTTTGGCCTCTGTATTTTGGAATGGGCATGGAATAATTTTCACTGCCTATGCTAAGAAAGGGAAAAAAAAACCATCAATAGCGAATATTATGTAAGTTATTGGTGCGTTTGAAGGCAGAAATCGCAAAGAAACGGCCCCAAATGAACAAGAAAAAATGCTCTTTCATCAAAACAATGCACCGTGTCACAGGTCAATGGTTACGATGGCTTCCTCATTCACCGTATTCTCCAGATTTGGCCCCCAGCAACTATTATCTATTTGCAGACCTCAAAAAAAAGGTTCACGGGAAAGAGATTTGGCTCCAATGAAGAAGTTGTCGCCGAAACTAAGGCCTATTTTGAAGGCAAAGACAAATCCTTCTACAAGAAAGGTATAGAAATGTTAAAAAAAGTGGTGGACTGATTGTATCGCTCATGAAGGAGACTATGTTGATAAATAAAGTCGAATTTTGCAAAAGAAAATATGTTTTAAGTAGCTAGACCAAAAACTTTTCAGTACGTGTTACTGTTGTTTGATTTAAATGAAAGCAATATTCCTAATTTTCAATTTTGAAAATACCAATTTGAGAGGAAAATATTTTTCCAATTCGCTACAAATTTATTCCTGTTATTTAGCTCTGTGATTTCAAACGTAACGTTTTCTATGCTAAAACCTCCCCGAAGGACCACTCTATAAATTGGTGAGACTCTCAATCAATAACAACAGGAGTGGGCAATTGTTTGAAAATCTAACAGAGTTACGAATCGTTGTAGTTAAGAAATAAATTTTAATTATAAGCTACGCTTAGTACTTTTTTAGCAGTCAAATTTAATCTAGCAAAAGATTTTTATTTTCATAGTGAGGGGCGACTCTCGTAGAAATTTTGATAGCATATCACATTTGTTAGAGTATAACTGCTGTAAGACAGAATTCTCCAATAAGGATGAGATTTTTTTTTTAAATGAAACCAAATAATTCAAATCTATCTAAGGTTTCTTTTATTTCGTAGTATGATCGATGGTAATTATATGGCATATGATGTACCATAACATTTAAATGACCACCATGAATTCTACCGAGTCTATTCTACAAATAATTTCACGGAAAATATTCGATGTATGTAAAG
This sequence comes from Pachyrhynchus sulphureomaculatus, assembly GCA_019049505.1. Taxonomy (NCBI): domain Eukaryota; kingdom Metazoa; phylum Arthropoda; class Insecta; order Coleoptera; family Curculionidae; genus Pachyrhynchus; species Pachyrhynchus sulphureomaculatus. Next base: position 22,370 of record JAHKBH010000348.1, read on the forward strand.
TGCTTCATTCCTTCCAGAGTAGTGCATGTTACAAACACACAAGCTAATACCTTACTTTGGTATGAAATTCAGCTTGTTACGTACTCTTTTCAAGCAGTCTTTTTATATGGAAAACCTCATCCATTTAGAATAATTTGTCCAGAACTGTGTTTCCGACCAAGCGATTTAAAACCAACGTGAATGGTTTTTTCTGCTTACGTGATTAGTTAATTCGGAAAACACATCCCAAATGAGTTTTCAATAAAAGAATTCAGAGCCCAGATTACAAACATGTCTAGTCAGATACTGACTCAGCAGGCTAATCAGACTAACCAAAATAAGACAAATGTTCCTAACATGTACAGGGTGAGTCAACGATAGAGTAAAGTTCATTATCTCATTTGTTTCGGGAATGACGAAAAAATGGTAAATACAATAGTTTTAGGGAATGTTAAGGTGCACAGTTTAAAATTATTTTTGAATATACTGGGTACATCACTTTTTAAATGGAACATTCTATTTTTTTAAAAAAATACTAGTTTTCAGTTTTGTAAAAAATTGCCAGTAGAGCCATTATTTCTGAAGGTGGAATACTCATAATTGGTACGAGCGTTCTATAGAGATGAAAAAAAAAAGATATATGTGAAGAAATTTGAGTTAGATGCTACAGGGTGTTCAAAATAAATGTATGTATTTCGATTATTTTAAATTGAAAAAATCTCAAATTTTTTTAAATGGCACACCCAGTATATTATTATCTTTCTGACAGATTTTACAAAACCTTCCAACTTTTATTAGGTATGTCATATACCTATTTCTAATAGTTTTCGATTTATTTTGAATTTTTCAATTTTTACCCTTGCTTTAATACACTTTGTTTCATCAAGACAATGCACCGTGTCACAAGTCAATGGATACGATGGCAAAATTGCATGAATTGAAGTTCTAATTGCTTCCTCATCCACCGTATATTACTCCCCCGGACCAAGCTCCTAGTTTACAACTCCGTCGTGAAGGCAGGCCTCACGTACGCCTGCCCCACCTGGTGCCAGCTCTCCAAAAACAAGGAGAGCTCAGCTTCAAGCAGTGCAGAACAAAGCCCTGAGGATGATCACGGGAGCCCCGTTGTTCATGAGGAACCGTCAAATTCACAGGGACCTCGGTGTGCCTACCGTAAAGGCACACATGAGGCAAACTCAACAGAAGTTCCTCGAGAAGGCGTCCCAGCACCCCAACCAGTGCATCAGGGACGCCTTCCGACTCCCTCCTCAAGCTAGGCGCCAGTTCCCCTAAACCGTCGGACCCGCTGCTGCTCTCGGACGAAGACGATGACCCCCCTCGCCCGCCGTGACAAGAAGAATGTCATCCTAGGTTATGTTTAAATTAGTCCTAATCTAAGTTTTGTTACATCCTAGTTTAAGTTAGCGTAAGTCTTAGTCTAAGGTAGTTTTAGTGTTAGTTCTAAGTCCTAGCTTTAAGAAACCTCATGTATATAACAAACACATTTCCTAGGTTAAGTTAGCATAGGATTCCTATTGTAAGAACTTAGGTTAAGATAGAATAAGTTTACATTTAGTTATAGAAATTTTTTTTATATACTTTCAAAAGAGGCCTGGCCTAACTTAGAATCCAATAAAGACAGTGATACATCCACCGTATTCTTCAGATTTGGCCCCCAGCGACTATTATCGATTCGCGGAGCTCAAAAGAATTCTCGCGGGAAAGAGATTTGAGTCCAATGAAGAAGTTATCGCCGAAACTGAGGCCAATTTTGAAGGCAAAGATAAATGCTTCTACAAGAAAGGTATAGGAATGTTAAAAAAACGTTGGGCTGATTGTATCGCTCTTGAAGGAGACTATACTGATGAATAAAGTCGAATTTTGCAAAAAAAAATGTGTTTTAAGTAACTGGACCAAAAACTTTTCAGCCTACGCGTTTTATATGGTGTTCTGCTTCCTCTTGAGGGCGTTTGGAGTTAAAGTTTCTCAAATTTATTTTTTTTTTCATTATTGCAATTTTAGAAGAAATAGCGTATGGAAGTTAATATCAAGTTTAAAGTTTTTCGTCTGCTAAGCTTTTTAGTGTTCCGTACGGAACACTTACAAGATCACTTCGGTGTCTGTCCGTCGGTCACACCCGATTTTCTCCGAAACTATTTGTCATAGAAAGTTGAAATTTGGTAGTAATATAGGAATTGATGGCCTCATCAGAGCCATGTAGTTTTGAAAGTTAAATTTTGACTTAAGGGGTTAGTTTTGGGGGGTGAAATCGGAAGTGAAAAAAAAAATTTTTTTACTAGGTAATCGAGTGTGGTGTCAAATGAAAGCTTGTGAAAACACGAGTAAAAAATATATATATAATGTAATACTTGCGCACACTTTTCTTCGTATGACTTTTAAAAAATCGTGAAAAATCGCTGTCCTCTACCTTATCTCGAAAAGTACTGGTCAAAAAATTTTGAAAAAAATCCTGGAATATTCTCCACGGGGTATAGATTGAACGAAAATTATCATTACCTTTAATAATTTGTCTGGTATAGAAAAAAAAACAAAATTTCAAGGTCACTAGTTTTCAGTAAAGATTGGAAACAAACTTTATTGAAAACTCATTTGGGGTGTGTTTTGTGAAGTCACTGATCATTTTATACTTCCGTTACAACATTTTTTATTTTAAAAGCAATCAACGTACGGAACACTAATTGTGCAAGTTCAACTTGCAGTCGACCGGTTATTTAAATTAATATCTAATCACAGAGTATTATTATTATCACTTAAAATATTAAGTTAGGTTTATTTATAGTAAGAGAAAGTCAAATTTAGTATTTATTTTTAAAATTACGTATTTGCAGGAGATGTACTGAGTAAATTACTTATATCTATAATTTTGTATGACTTACATAAATCATTCAGTGTTGTTTGCTGCCACATTCAGCATAAAAAGAGCTTTTATTTAGTCAGCTAGTTTATTTTAGAATCAGCATATTAAAGTTCGTACAGAAGATTGTTTGTTAGTCATATAATATTTCTGAGATAATCTTTATCAATAAAAACCTGATTTATCTGATACTTGTCAGCTATTGCATTTAATTTGTTCTTCTATCTAGCCACTTCAATGTGGCCGTATATATAACATTTGTCGTATAGTAGACATCTCGTCAATTAGAGCGTTTCAGCAACAGCAATTTAAGTGGCATGTACTTCAGACTTGAACTGTTTCGAAATACCAACGTCTAGATTTGGTCTGACATTTTAACAAATATCCGCTTTCAGCTTTTGCTCCCAACATTTAAAATTAATAATTATTTAAAAACTCTTTATGAAGTAAGTTATATTAAAAAAGGGAAAGAAATTCCCTGCGGTCATTTTAACACTTTCGACGGCATTCTATTTTATACATCGCAGTTTATCTTCCACAATTTTCTTATCAACGCTCTTTTCCATGAGAAAATAGTTAAGCACTTTTCTTGCTTCTTGTTTCTTTCATATTACTTATAAAAAAATGTATTAAGGCAGCGGTTAAATACGATAAAGTTTTTCTTAAAAGCTAGAATAAATTCTACTTTTTTTTGCATTTCAACCGGAACATGTCTAAGATCTGCTGGAAAGGATCAGGAATCTTATCTACAACACTGCCGATGACAGTATGCTTGTTTCTTTATTTACCTTGATCGCTCAGCCATCTGCGCAAGTAATCGCAGACAGCAGGCATTTGTTCAACTTAACAAGTAATTGATAAAAAAGAATTTCGATATGCTTTGGTCAACGATCGAATTAATTCTGACAAAGCGATGGATATGGCCATTTTGGGACTCAACAAGTTAGAGAGGGACATTATATGGGAACCACATGTTATGAACCTAGACGTAAGAGTGCAAGCTCTAACGGAGCTATTGAGAAAAATAACGAACGAATGTGTTCCGTTGGGAAAGATATACCAAAACAAACCGGTATGGTGGAATGATAAAATGGAACGAATCAAGTCTAAATTGAATAAAGCTCGACGATTATATCAAAGAGAAATGGATGCTAATTTGAAACAAATCAGAAAGATTACCTACGAACAAGCGAGGTCGGAGTTCAGGGATGAGCTCACTAATAATAAAAACAAATCTTGGGACAAATTCGTTGCTGACAATTTATGTCAGAACCCGTGGAGTTTGCCCTAGAAACTGGCAGCCAAGAAAAACAGGCAAAAAGACAATACAGTCAGATCGGTTCAGTATCTCGATCGGATTAGCGGAGTCAAAAGAACAAGTGGAGACTTCGAGGAAACGGCGGACAAAATAATTGAGGAATTTTTTCCTAAAGATAACATGGAAACGGACACCGTCGAACAATCAATAACAAGAGATCAAATGAATTATTTTTGTTGGTAACGAACGACTCAGAAGGATCGAAATAAACCGAGAGGAGGTCGAGAACTACTTAATTAACATTATTATAAGAAAAGCCAGTGGCGACGACGGCATACCAGGCATCGTAATAAGAACAACCGCTTTAATTGTTGCCGATTTTTTGACTAGGATTTTCAACGACTGCTTTAGATTGGCTTATTTTCTGAGCCTATGGAAAATTGGCAAACTAATAACGATACCGAAACCAGGTAAAGAAGAAAGCGATATATAAACTCTTTGAGACCATTAACACTAATACCCATATTGGGCAAGGCATTAGAGCACTTTATCAAAATCCAACTCATAAGTGATATTGAGGAGGAAACTGAAGCAGAAGAGGAGGCGGCGATACCGATCAATGACCGGACATTCAGTTGGCATCATGAAAAGCAATATGGCTTTGTTAAGGGCAAGTCGACTGAGAACGTGAAAGTAAACGTTTTAAATATAACGTGCTGATCTTTTTGGACATCAAGGGAGCCTTTAATAATGTATGGTGGCCGGCAATAATGGATACGCTAAAAAACCAAGAACGTACAAAAAACATATCTACAATATACTGCTGAGCTATTTCGACAACAGGAGGATCATATACGAATGTGGCCCAGCACGAAGGAACGTCACACTAGAGAGAGGGTGCCCACAAGGCTCCAAATTAGGTCCAAATTTATGGAACCTTACAGTGGACGATCTGCTAGACAAAGTAAACAACATGCAGAACGACGAATGCGAAGCTTACGCCTACGCAGACGACATTGTCATATTAACAGGTGGAAAACAACAGAATGGAATTGGAGAGAAAAATGAACAACTCTCTAGAGATAGCACATGTATGGTATTTAAGAAATAAATTGCAATTTTCAATGAACAAATGAAACTACATAGTATTTGGGCGCGTAAAACTAACTAGGAATCCAACGGTCAAGTTGGACGGACATGGGGCTTAAGCGCGTATACGAAACCAAATACTTAAGAATATTGATCGATCCTAAGCTCAATTTCCAAAAGTCACATTAAAGCGATTAGTCAAAAAGCGAAGAGCACCTTCCAATGGTTGAGAAAAGCCATATCCGGGACTCTACAGATTCTACCACAAAAAATCTTGAAGATTATTTTCGATCGAGCGATAATGTCTCAATTCTATTACTGCGTGTGTTTTATTCGAACACAACTTAAAAACGTGCCGAATCAAGCAAAGACTCGAATCAGTCAGGGGAATGGTCTCCAGGACCATAAGCGGATCGTATACTTCGACATCGACACAAACGGCAGCTGTATTGGCGAATATTCCGCCGATTGAGGAATTGATTCGAGAACGGCTGGACTACAGGCGTCACATGGGAGGGATTACAATTAGAGATGAAGCTGACGATGAAGTCGATGCAGAGGATGGGGTAGAATTTACGCTCAATCATACACCTAAAGTTAAGCAAACGAGCTCTGAAGGAGTGGCTGCGACGAAGAACAATATACAAATGGCAAAAGATATGGGAGACGTGCGATAAAGGCAGGGTCTCTCACAGTTTCATTCCGGACATAGAAAATAGGCAAAAAAAATTCAATTTGATTTTTAACACCAAACTGGCGCGAATCTTAACTGGACATGGGCAGTTTGCAACACACTACGGCCCGCTAGGCAAAATGAGAAATCTAACATGCAGAGACTGTCCCGGAGCTGATGGCATAGACGACAACGATGATCCGCTGCATAGAAATATACTACTGTACAATATTTGCAGAGGCAAGACAAAAATTGTGCGATATTTTGGGAATCGAGGATGTCAACGAACTGCCACCTAGTACACTACTAAAAAACTACATGATAAGAAGAAAACAGACATATTGGAAGATTTTGTACCGGCTGCGATGCGGCGGCTCTAGCATGCGATGTTTTTATGAAGAATAGAGGTTTAAATTGAGCCAGTGACAGACCAATAGACTAAGATTTAGATGTTACATTGAATTTTTTAAATAAATTGTTAAATAAACTTAAAACGAGCACATTGGATAATCGATGGATAGCGCGAAGCTCTTAACCGTTTTTCTTAAATCAACAAACTCAATCACAATAATAAATGATCATTAATAAACTATGATTAAGCATTATACGGGGGTTGAAGGTACCCCGAGGCATGGGTCCAAACATGAGGTAGGGCACCTCACACGTATAGGAATCCATCGAATATGAAATATGCTAAGTATTAAATCGAATGAGGAAAAATTGAATTACCGTAAAGTTCAAAGCTAGACATTAGTTCAAGTAATTCAAGACGCGAGAAGGGGCACCGTCGGAGTACCCTTCAGGAGCAGGCGGTGGTAATGGGAGGTGGGATCCCTCCTTCGATTTTTTTTTTTAACAAGACGTCAGTAATTAAGTAGAATTTAAAACGCTACAAAAATCCAGGTGGGCAGTTTTTTTTCCTAAAAAGTAAACGTTGCTGAACCCGACATAGTTACGACGAGGGCACGCCATTCCTCTAGTATCGTCACTCAATTTGCTGGGGCGTTAATTTGGGCACAAATATGTCTTGGTATAAACATGTTCCAAGCATAGCAAAGAGAGCTTTTCTAAAGCTGGAAAATATTATTTCGAACTAGAAAGCTTTACGCTTTACGAAAAATGTATATTCTGTACAAAGTTCAAATTTGACCAACGATGGAAAACTGCTCCCATATTTGGGCTTTGCTCCCAAACATACAGTGCATTTGTTGGATTCTATTCAGAAGAGAAGCTGTTCACCTGACTGGAGGCCCAGAACTGGCCAGCAAGCTTGATTAATTGGAACATCGAAGAACAGTTGGCAACTTGAGTCTATTCTACAAGTATTTTCAAGGAAACTGTTCGGTGGATATAGCTCGCTTAATTCCTTCCAATGTGGTGCATGCTAGAAATACACGTCGCGCTAACACTTCACATCCGTATAAAGTTCAGCTTGTTACTCCTCGTTACAACCCTGCCCAAGTAGGTTTTTTTATATGGAGAACCTCATTCCTTTGGAATAATTTGCCCAGGACTTGTGTTTCCGACCCAGTACAATTTACAGGCGATTCAAAACCAACGCGGAAAAGACCGGGAATCCAATCTACAGCTTTGCAGGTTGACAGTACGCTTGTCTCTTCATTCACCTTGAACGCTCGGACATCGGCTGCTCAGGCGAATAACCGCAGAACACAGGAGGTCGTTCAACTTAACAAAAGACCTGGAAGAAATTCTATCTTGGGGTGACAGTAAACCACCAAGTGGAATTTAACGCTACAAAAAAAAACAAAAACCCATGCGGCAGTTTTTCTCTAAAAAAGTTAACGTTGCTGATCCTGACCATAGTTATGTCGGGACACTCCATTCCCCCCTCGCATCGTCGCTCAATTTGTTGGGCGTTAGTTTCGGGAGCAAATATTGTCCTGGTAAGAACATGTTGCAGGCATAGCCAAGGAGAGCTTTCTCAAAGTTGGGAGTATTATTTCGAAACCAGGAAAGCTTACACCCCACAACAACTGATAATTTTCTTTACAAAGCTCAAATTCGCCCCAACTATGGGAATACTGCTCCCACGTTTGGGGCTCCGCTCCCAAACATACACTGCATTTGTTTGATTCTGTTCAGAGAAGAGCTGTCCGTCTGATTGGAGACCCCCACCCGGAATTGACCGGCGGTCCCTTGATTCGCGCTGGAACATCGAAGAACGGTTGGCGACTTGAGTCTGTTTCACAAGTATTTTCATGGAAAGTTTCGAAGGTGTGTAGCCCGCTTAATTCCTTGCAATGTGGTGCATGTTAGAAATACAACACGTCGCGCTGGTGCTGTGACATCCGTATGAGGTTCAGCCCCCCCCCTTGTTACTCCGCGTTACAACGTTTTTCAAGCAGTCTTTTTAGTATGGGAGAACATCATCCCTTTGGAATAATTTGTCTATCCCAGCGCTGTGTTTCTCCACTGAGTACAATTTACAGCGATTCAAGAACAAAGTGAATCGCTTTTTTTTTCCGCACACATGCCGCTCCTGGAGCACTTTGGGATTTCCCTGCAGCACGTGTTTCTAGCGCATAAAAAAAGTTCGAAGGTGTTTTGGATATTTTTTTAATTGTTAAAAATGTTTATGTTCAAATCATATACAAAAACATGTATAGTGTTTGTTGGTGAATAAATTTTTGCCATTGCAATGTTTGTACCAGTAGATCCAAGACAAGGGGCAAGCCTGGCGTACTATTTTACCGTTCTTCAAACTGTAACATGAAAATCTTCTATGAAGAAACATATCTTGTGTTAGGTTGTGGTGAATAGTGAAAGCCACGCCCGGATGGTTCATGACCTTGGATCTCCCATCTATTTAATACGAGGTTAAAACTTACTGACAAACCGATTGTCCCAAGAAACTGGTATATATTTCCTGGGCATATTTATTCATGAATGCAAAGTACATATTTAGGTTAAAATTTTTGTGATTATGTTGTAATATCTCTTCTGGTGCGCTCATCAAAGTAACATCCTGTTAATGGAATAAGCAAATTCTTTACGTGCATGCGTCTTGCTGTCAATGGTTATCAATTTTAATAAGGGTTCGCAGGCAGTTATTTCAAACCGAGTTTGTTTCCCGGATCTTCTACTTTAGTCTCTTAAGAGATTACATGGGCTAATTAGCAGTTTTAAGTGAAAAATATTATATTTCATTTTAGGTGAAATAAGAAGTGATATTTTCCATAAAAATATCGTTTTAAAATTACCAGCTAAAATTAGAGGTTACTCAATCGCCATCGTTAAAAAAAAATTGGGAAATGCGGTCTTATGTTTTAATAAATGTTAAAAACAAGATTTTCCTTCTCGATTGAAAACTTCTCTAGTTTAGATTTTTTCTTTATACGCACAGAGGATGTGCTGCAAGAAAAGAACCCCCGGCAACAGTCCTTTTTGTGGATTTTGGCTATATTTTAAAATGGCTGAGGGCTGTGTGCTGGTGCGTTGTCGCCCTGATGGAAAAAGGACTTTCTTGTGGGCAAATAGCGGCCGTTTTTATTGCCAGCTCGTTTTCCACCGGTCCCAATAACGATGAATATTATTCACCTGTAATAGTTTTACCCTTGTTACAGATGAGGATTTTCCCTTGCGAATACCAAAAGACAGTCGCGATTACCCTTTCCGGCCGAATGGAACGGTCTTCGCCTTTTGTTGGTGCAGATTTCTCCCTTGTAATCCATTGTTTAGATTGTTGTTTGGTCTCAGAAGTATAGTAATGTATCCATGTTTCATCCACAGTGACGTAAAACTACGCTTGAAGTCCTCCGGATTCTTCTGGAACAGCTGCAAATCATCCTTGCAACACTTCACACGATTCCGTTTTTGGTCAAGAGCGTGAGCAATCCGCCGGTCAACGCCATTCCTGCGGAGAGCTTTCCTCTATGTCCAAAATGTTTTATGCATGCAAAATACTTCAATGTAAACCCGTTCAGTCCGAAGAAGTGCCCACAGCTACTAGCAATCCTCACGCACCTAAACTCCTGTGTCAACCATACACCTTATCATGGATTTGTATCAATGATTTCTGGAGCCATCGTAATCCCCTCACACAAAGGCCGTCCCCAGAACGTTCAACAGCGTCCACTTGTTGCCCATATGGCCATTCCGAAAATTTTGAAAAGAACCACTTTATAAACTTGTTTCTAATCGAAGGCGCAGAGTCCCACCATAATGTTTATCAAGCTTCTCTTTGTCTCCTGAGGGCGTTTTTGCCTTTCATAAAGTAATGTTTAATCACCACAACGAAATTCTTTTTCGTCCATTTCTTGAAAATCACTCGACTTCCTTGATTCACTACGAATGCCAAACACAAAGAAATAGACCAATATGGCTGGAAACTTGGTGTGCGTTCATTCAAATATCCAAAACATGGCTAAGCCTGGCGTTACCATTTACCGTGCTC
>JAHKBH010003500.1:5000-14871 GCA_019049505.1 Pachyrhynchus sulphureomaculatus
TTAGAAAACAAGCACGAATAATGTGTACATTTTGGCAAATACAAATGGCGTTTCTAAAATGAAAAAAAAAATATAGATAAATTTTAATAGCCTTGACTCCAACAAACCTGAATATACTCGTATATATATATATATAATATATATATATATATATATATATATATATATATATATATATATATATATATATGTTTATATATATATTATATATATATATTTATATATATATTTATATATATATATATATATATATATATATATATATATATATATATATATATATATATATATATATATATATATATATATATATTTTATATATATATATATAATATATATATATATAATCGTCGTATTTACATCATACCTACCCTCAATCGGGAGCCTTCTACGGCGAAAGCCAACAGAGAAGAGGTAAAAACACCAATAAACAAAAAAAGGATTTAAAAAAAAAAAACGTCAATAACAAAAAAAAATATGATACGTGCTCTATCCTCTACTAATTGAACTAAAAAGCTACAGAGACTGAGCCGACGGGCAAAAAAAATCTTTAATGCTGGCGTCTGCTACGATATTGATAAGGCGTGAGAACAACTGGGCCATTACCTCTTAACAGCCGGGGCTTTAAGTGAAATCAGCTATTAGCAGTTAGTTAAAAGAATTTCAAATAAATTTTACTACTCCTCAAGATTAATACGGGAATGGTAAACGATTTTGTTGTAAGAAATGTACAATTTTTTTAGTGTTAAAGAGAGAAAAGGTATTTGTTTTTTGTTTTTATGTACCTTAAATTGGTACCTTTTTGGTGACGTGGTATAGTGTTTTTGTATAATTCATTTAGATAATTTTATGTAACTTCAGTTGTGCTGTGTGCACTGTACAGTAAAAGCACCTTATTCTCGGGGGTTACGATCCGTAAATATGCCGCGAATACCGAAACCGTGAATACAGATTGGTAAATTATATGGGATTATAGGGGGTACATTCTAAGTTAACAAAATTAAAAAATAATATTAAACAAATAGTTTTAATGAATATTAACTTAATTATTTTCAGGCTTAGGCAGTGGTTTAAAAAATTTAGTAATTTTTTCATCTTTTGCTCTTTTTAAAAGTTCTTTCAGCTCGAATTGCGATTCAGCAGTAGCATGGACGATTTTCTTTTTGAAAACAAGCTTCTTTCCATAGACGGCTCATTAGCCATTCGTAAACCTTAGCTCAATACTGGTTGTAACTTCCACTTTAATGGAATCACATTTCCTGTAAGTCCATTTCAGTCAAATCCTTATCTTACGCTTCAAGCAACTGTTGAATGTCACTCGACTCTAACTATTCAAAACCGTTGAGCCGGCGGCCAAAGCAGCAATAAGTCAAAAGGTTATGCTATTACGTTTTAATTGCTAATAAAGATGTATGTAAATAGGTAAGCATGCAATTGTTTTGTTTTTTACATATCTTTCTCTAAAAAAAGTATAATATCGTTAGTTCATTTCGTAAGGAAACCGTGAATATGGAATTTTTACTGTAGATCCACACGAAATAAATAAATAAATAAATGTACCTTAAATGTGCAGATCTCCGTATAAAATATCCGTGACAAATTTATAATTAAACCAATTGTACCAAATGACACAATCTATTACATTTGGTGCTCTCTTCTACACTTTCTACAAATTTCTTAATCAACACCACTGTATTAGTCCCCTCTTTAAAAAAAAAAACATGCAATAACATTGATCTTTATCTCACATTAACCACGACATATTGCAAAATTTGCAAACATTCGCTGACAAAAAAAAAAAACTTGAAGTTTTACTAGCAGCAGCCGACAAGCAGGGAGCCAGTGAAAACTGGCCGGCGGCATAAACCTTTTAATCTCACCTGGAATGCGCACAACAAAGAAGCGAGAAATCCATTGTCGGTTTTAGAATAATAAAATAAGAAAAATATTTTAATATATATATTTTTTAAAATTTATTTAAGAAAAGCCGACTGAAATCTAAACAACAACCTTACGTCTGGTTTATGATTTTCCATATTGTGGAGTTCTAGAGTTCATCAGTAGTGGCGTGACTTTTTCCTTTAATTATTGAGAGCCGGTATTTAAGGTAACTTTTCTACAATCGGCCTTGCTACAAGGTGCCACCAATTCCAATATATGCAGTGAATTCCATAGCACCCCATATATATATATATATATATATATATATATATATATATATATATATATATATATATATATATATATATATATATATATATATATATATATATATATATATATATATATATATATATATATATATATATATATATATATACATATATATATATATATATATATATATATATATATATATATATATATATATATATATATATATATATATGTATATATATATATATATATATATATATATATATATATATATATATATATATATATATTGTAACATTCATTTTTTCCTAGATTTTAAGACCATGTAATGTTACTGATTTTTCCATTTCAAATTGTACTTATTTTCATTTTTGTATCGAACGGTATATTAATAAGAGATTCCAAGACGTCCGGTATAGTGTATTGTGCGGGTTCCTGACCGAATCTCTCGCTACGCCGCGATTGGTGAAATGTTTGATCCGCAGTTTTGATTGGAGCGTCGTGATATTACCGGCAAAAGTCGCACGATTATTTAAGGCTCCTCAGAGCTTGAATCGTGGTTGTTTTCCATCTAGCCGCAACCAGGCAGTACCGTCTAGCCGAGAGGCTATTTTCCATCTAGCCGAAGTAGGCTAATTTTCACCAGAGCCGCTAAGTAAAAGTACCAGTTTCTTCAATAAAAGCCGTAGTGGGCTTTCTAAGTGTTTGTTAAGAAAAAGTGTGAAATCGGGCGTAGTCGATCACAGCAGGAATAAAAAACAGTAAGTCAACAAAACTCCCTTCAATAGACTTATTCGAGAGTAGTGCCTTAACTGCAATGTAAAACAGACTAAAAAGTGAAGTGTAAAGCACGATTTCTCGTCTTCGGGGGGTTATAATAGTCTAAAATTTTAATGTAACAACTACTAGTTAGGCTAGAATTTGTTAGGTAAAACTGTAAAGGTTAGAACTTTTCATTTTAAAACATGAATAAATTTTCTTTTTGTTGATTAAAGCTAGTGTCTCACTGAATACTTATTTTTCTTTTCAGGATAAGTTGTACTAGACTAATTCTTTTTAGTAATATCCATAAAACACTTCAGTTTTTTCTCATTTTTTTAGCTGAAGTTAAATCCTTTCTATTTTAAAATGAGTGGTGCCCAAAAAACTTGTACAACTGAGGTTTTTTAAAAAAATAGAAAATAATTCCAAAAAGACGTAAGACAAATATCTCTTACCCATATCTCTCTACCAAAGAAAACTGAGCTAGTGTTTCTTTAATTTCTTTAGTTCCTTTAAAATCAGGTTTCACTCAATTCATTATCAGAAATTAAAGCGGGGCTGCAAGAAAATTGTGCTCAAGCTTGGGGCGTCCAATATTCAAACGGTACAAAATGACGCAGTGTACGTGGGGCGCAATTAAACACTTTTTCATAGGCTACAAAATGACACCACAACGTGCGGGCAAGTTCCAATGTTACAAAATTGCGCTCAAGCGTGGGACAAACAACTTCTCACAGGGTACAAAAAGAGATGCCTCAAACTGAGGACACTTTTTCACATCATACAAAATTACGCCCAAGCTTGGGGCAAAACATTTTTTCATACGCATACAAAATAGCGCTGTCAACGCGGGGCTTTTGGAATTTTATTTTTTAAAAAAGGGTTCAGTGTACTAGCTTTCGAACAAAATAAAAGCTCTAACTTTGCAGATATTTTTATTTCATATTATTTATTAAAAGAAACTACACTATAGCAGTAAGACAAAAGCAGGAAATTTGTAGAATTTTTTATTTCAATTTATCTGATGATATGAGTTAGATATTTGAATTTTGTTGTTGACTCTAAGATAAGCGATTCCTACTTTTTTTTCTTAAAAGCTAGCTTTATAGTTCAGATTAGCAGATGTGCTGGTCGACTTTAATTTTACACTGTTTATTTTGCGGATAGCCGAGGAAAAAACGGTACGTTTTTTTCTCACCTATATTTTGCATGAATATTAAAAATACTTTGCTGATAGACGAAACGGTATTTGGAGACTTTTTTGTTGAAAATTCTTAAGATATCTTAGTAAAAGAATTTTAATACAAGGCGATACTTAGAAATTTTTTTTGAAATTGTCGAAGATTTTTTTAATGTTTAGTAAAGAAGTTTACATATTTTAAGTGCCTTTACATATTTTTTATTTAGACTATTGGGAGCACAGGAGAAATATTTTCACGACTTTTTAAACAGTTCTTCTAAATAGTATTCATTTATCATGGAAGCCTTCAATTTTAAAGTCAATCACCTACTGGAATATGAATTAGACTATGAACTGAAAATCCGTCGTACTTTCTCAGAACGTCCGGTCGCGGATAAAAGAAAGATTCTAACGAGGATTTAAGTAAAGAAATTAATGAGCCGGAAAAAAAAAAAAAAAAAAAAAAAAAAAACGATAAAAATAGGGGCTGACACCCTGTCTTTTACAGAAGAAACGGCTGGTATCGAAAAGAGTTTAAATTCTATCCAAAACTTAATCGATAGTTATGACGGCGATCCAAATGATTCACTTGTACACCGGGTTAAATCACGTTTATCGCATGTAGCGGGTCGCGTACAAAGAATTCCCATGCCGGATGACGAAGAGGAAGCGTCGAAGTTTTCCAAATATGTTCAAGAAACAATAGCTACGTGTGTACTCATGGAAGCAAATCTTGCAGAAAAGATAGCTCCTGGTCATGAGTTACCACAGCTGCCTATTACAACCCCAGTCATAAACGTACCAGCTCCAATCGTGAATTGCGCAGCCAGAAATATTCCTGTCAGCGAATGGCAATTGAAATTTAATGGAGACTCAAAGAGACTCTATCCTTTTTTGGAGAGGCTGACTGAAATAGCTCAAGCTAGGAAAGTATCGGAAGATGAACTTTTCAGCTCTGCTGTTGAATTTTTCACTGGCGATGCTTTCATTTGGTTTAGAAGCATAAAATCAAGTGTCAACGACTGGCATTCCTTGGTAGATAGGCTAAAGAAGGACTTCTTGCACTGTGATGATGATGAAGAATTGTGGTCGGAAATAAAGAGGAGGCGACAAAGGAAGAATGAGTCCACTGTGATTTTTATTGCCCACATGGAATCTTTATTTGGTAGATTATCCACCAAGCCTTCGGAAAGTACCAAAGTTAAATTTATACGGAGGAATATTTTGCCTAGTTTCGTCAATCGGTTAGCTCTACTAGATATTAATTCGGTAGCCGAACTCGCCGGGTTATGTAGAAAACTTGAAGAGTCCGATTATTTGTTGGAAAAGAGCAGACCAAAAAGCGAAACTAATATACATCAAGTAGAGTATAATCCAAATGGGCCGAAGTGGAGTCTCGACAAATAAAGCTGGGAATGTAAATCGGAACCCTAGGAGTAACCAGAAAACGGGTAAAGGAAAAGATAATGACTCTAAAATTAGCGACACTGCAGCTAAAGTGAACGACAAGCCGGTTTCACCTAAGGCAATTTTCACGTGTTGGAATTGCACAGGCCCGAATCACACTTACCAAAATTGTACAGCACCAAAGAGGGTATTTTGTTTCAAATGTGGGACAACAGGTGTGAGACTAACATCATGCCCCAAATGTACAAAAAACGAGTAAGGACGGTATATTACCGAGGCGGATATCCTAAGTCCAACAAAAAAGCCTCTAAACATTCGGCTAAGTCACAAGCTCATGTTCGCAGTAAAGCCCATAATCCAAAACGTTCTAGCAACACAGACGAACAAAAATATTCCAGTAGATCAGATTGGACTAAATGGTTACAAAAAGTTTCTGATTTTTTTAAGTCTAATAAAAATTCTCCTTCTCAAGTTAAAACTCCTGCTTCTCCAAATGGTCACATGTCTCCTTTATTCGTGCATAAATATTCAGATAACAGACCGCATATCAAGATAAATCTATTAGGTGTCCATTTTTCGGCTTTATTTGACTCTGGTGCAAATGCCTCCGTTATAGGTCAGAATGGTATTAAAATTTTAAGTCGTTTAAGTATAAAAATATGCCATGTCAAAAATAGAAGTGTTACCACTGCAGATGGCAGCCGTCTAAAAGTTTTAGGTACGGTTGAGTTGCCGCTAGTCTGCAATGGTCATTGTTTAGTAATCTCTGCTCTAGTAGTACCTTCTCTATCACATACTTTGGTTTTAGGATGTGATTTTGCACAAAAATTCGGAATTTTAGTAAATTTTAAAAATAATTCATGGTATCCACAGTGAGAAGTCAATTCTCAAACAAGTTTTAAAGATAGTTATTCAGAAAGTTCCTTAGAAAACCTTTTCTCGCGTCTATGTACCTTAGATGATCTCTCGCGGACGGAACGCTTAAAAGCAGAAAAAGTAATAAGCTCTTTCAATGAAATAAGTAGTAAAGATAGGTTAGGCCGAACGAATAAAATCAACATGTCTATAGATACGGCTGATGCCAGTCCTGTAAAGACAAGGCCCTTCGCCATGTCTCCGAACATGTCAAAAGTATTAAATAAGGAGTTAGACGAAATGTTGAAACTCGGAGTGACATCGTCTATGCTTTGACGGAAGAAAGCTCAACGAGGTCAGCAAATTTGATAACTATCCCTTACCGAACATCGACAGAATTTTGACATCACTCAGGAATGCTAAGTATGTATCCTCGATAGACCTTAGAAAGGCTTTCTGGCAAATTCCTTTAGACAAATCCTCTAAGGAAAAGACCGCTTTTGCAGTAGTAGGCCGAGGTCTATTTCAGTTCGTCACTATGCCGTTTGGTCTAAAGAACGCTGCTCAAACTCAGCAACGTTTAGTGGACGCTATATTTGGTCCGAAATATGAGCCACATATTTTTACCTATCTCGATGATATTTTAGTAACATCGGAAGACTTCGAATCAAAATATACGCTTACTTAAAGAAGTAAAAAATAAATTGAAAGAGGCCGGACTGACGATAAATTTGAGCAAATGTGATTTTTTCAAAACTTCTCTAAAGTTTTTAGGCTATATTGTAGGCTCAAATTCCTTGCGTACCGATCCGGATAAAGTAGCAAGCATGGTTAATTATGCGAGACCTACTAATACTACGGAAAGTTAAGCGCTTCGTAGGAATGTGTTCATGGTACAGACGTTTTATTGAGAATTTTTCTACCTTGTTGTCGCCTATTAATGATCTTTTGAAAGGACGAAAAAAAAAAGGACAATCGATAGATTGGACAAAGGCAGCCGAAGAATCTTTTATGAAGATTAAAGAGCTATTGGTTTCAGCTCCAATTTTATCCCAACCATTTTTTTCCCAACATTTTTATATTTCTAGTGATGCTTCTAATACCGGTTTAGGGGGCGTCCTAACACAGAAAATCAATGGTGAGGAAAGAATGATAGCGTATGCCAGTAGAACTTTATCAAAGGCTGAACGTAACTATTCGGTTGTTGAAAAAGAATGTTTAGCAGTACTCTTTAACATCGAAAAGTTTAGACCTTACATAGAAGGCGTTCCTTTCACGGTCATAACCGATCATTATAGTTTTATTGTGGCTTAATTCAATTAAAAACCCTAGTGGCAAACTAGCGCGTTGGGCGATTAGGCTGAGACAGCATGCGTTTAAAATGCGTTTTTGATATCTTAAAGTTTGTGAGGACTTGTGAAATATGTGGAGCGCAGAAATCTCCAAATACACTACCTATGGGACTGATGGGAAAAGAGAAAACGGTTAATTACCCTTTTCAAGTCATAGCAGCTGATCTAGTAGGCCCATTCCCACGTTCAAAAAAGGGAAATAAATGGCTTCTCGTGGTTTCTTGCTGGTTTACAAAGTATACCATGCTATTTCCTTTGAAAAGCTCTAAAGCTGGATATATAGAGAGAATTTTGGAAAATAATGTCTTTCTAATCCACGGTGTTCCATCGCTCTTAATATGCGATAACGGTACTCAGTTTACCTCTAAAAGTTTTAAGAGCTTAAGTGAAACTTATGGTTTTAACATCCGTTTTAATCCCGTGTACTCTCCCCAATGTAATTTTGTGGAACGTAATAACCGAACAGTCGGGACCGCTTTAAGAAGTTACGTGGATTCACATGACACTTGGGATAGCAATATTTTCAAAATCCAACAAGCGATAAATACCGCAAGACACGAAGTAACAGGGTTCACACCGTCTTTCTTAGTTTACGGCAGACATATACCTCTATCTGGATCATATTATAAAAACTTAGATTTGGATGTCAATGTTGACAGCGAAATAATTCCGGGTAACAGGGGTGCGTACGCCGAAAATTTAAAGGGTTTAAAAGATATTTTCACCGACGTGCGTAGTAGGATACATAAGGCTTATGAACGGAACAGTAAGTCTTACAATCTTAGGAAAAGGGATTTTGCCTTTAATATAGGTGATCACGTTTGGCGAAAAAATAAAATTCTTTCCAGTGCAGCAGATAAATTCACATCTAAGTTGGTACCTAAGTATGTGCATTGCGTGATTAGAGAAAAGATTTCAGATTTAGTTTATGGTTTAGTTAATTTAGATGGGACTAAAATAGGAAGATGGCATATTAAAGACTTAAAACCATTCAATGAACCTAACCCTAATGAAAGTTTGTCAGAAGAAGAATAATTTATATTTACATTATCTTAATTGCTTTACTTAATTTTTTTGATGTTGCTCTGTAGAGGTGACGACCTCGTTTTTTTTGACTGTTATAAAAGTTGAGCTGAGGATAGCTTACTTTTATAGTTTTTTGCTAAGGTTTTGGGTATTGGCCATATCCCAAACTTAGGTTGATTGTGTTGATGTTTAGCGTCGACTCAGCTGTTGCGAGCTTGCGAAAGAGTCACACTCAGGATATATCATAAGACTGGTATGTCGGTGGTCGCGGGATTTGATTTGCTTATGACCCCAAATAATATCCAGTTCTTGACACTTGGAAGCGAAATTTTGATTAGAGGCAATCCAAGGTGATCTTGAGTTAGAACAAGCGCAAGATGTAGCTCGTGTAGTGTGATGTAGAGTCAAAATTTCTATGAGCAATTTCAAAGTTTGTTACCCGAGTGGGTGTATTTCTATTACCTTAGTGGTATATTTTGGGTGCAATTAAGAGTAAATTGATTTTGGTTTATCCAGTAAGTTTAAAACTGGGGGTAAACTTTATTCTTTTCAGAGCCGTTTTTAAAACGTTACCTTTGAGTCACGAATTTTTTTAAATTTTTTTTGCATGGACTCATAGGCGTATGTTGAGTTTTTTCGGTATACTATCGGATTGATAGGAAATTGAAGTCCTGCAGGACAACTAAAGGCTGATCATTTACAGGAGGTGAGAGCAGAGTAAGACAGTCGTTTCACAAAGAAATGATCAAAATCTGATACCGAGATGAGAACCTTGTCAAGAGAGGCTAAGCGCAGTGAAGGAAGATTCCTAACCGAATTTTTAGATTTCCAAGAGGTAATCTAGAAGTTTGGGCTGACAGAAAACGGTTATGCCTGATACCTGTAGCAGTTTTTCTTCTAGAGGCTATTGTCTAGGGAGACGATTAACACCATGATCGAATATTTTAGCTGTCAACGATGTTTTCTTCTTGTTTCTGATTAAGCTGGAAAGCTCTTGTCGTCTTCAAAAGTTTTGTTGCGTTGCCACCGGAAAATTGAGCAATTTTTGTCTCATGTAGCCTTTTGAGCTCATTTTCGTTTTTTTGGAAATTTCTGTTAGAAGCTTGGTTAAGCCAACCTTGTAAACCTTTTA
>JAHKBH010003501.1:0-35632 GCA_019049505.1 Pachyrhynchus sulphureomaculatus
GCGAAATACGCGCGTATATATCACCACTACACCAAACACTTTATTTTGCACTCGGCGCGTATTTCGCTAACCATGTTAGCTTCATCAGGAGCGATGATTGACTATAGATCATGATAGTCAATCATCGCTCCTGATGAAGCTAACATGCTTAGTGAAACGCGCGTCGAGTGCAAAAATAAAGTGTTTGGTGTGGTGGTGATATATACTGAGTAGTAATAAAGGTTTTCAGTTTTTACGCAAGTTTTAAATGCACATTTTGTGAAGTAGGCTTTGGACGGAGCGGCAATATCAATTGTTTACTAATAGCAGTCAAATTGTAAAAAAAAACTCCCAGAAGTAACTCTAAGAGTCATAACTACAATGAAATTTACTAAATGCTATAGTAAATTAAACTATGTAAAAATAAATAAAACAACAATAAAACAATTTATTCCGAGTAGAGCAAACTAAAACGAAACAATTTTCTATAAGAGATGTTCGAAATGTCGATCAGTTTCATTTACACATAGTCGGCACCTTTTCTGGACACTTCTTACCGAGTTGATTAGTTCAAGAGGAGTGAGAGCTGCAAAACTTTGTATTACTGCGACTTCTAACTCTTGCCTGGTGTTCGTCGGCATTTTAAAAATTAGGTCTTTTAATCTTCCCCAGAGATAGAAGTCCATGGGTGTTAAATCCGATGACCTTGCCGGCCAATGTTTCGGACCTTGGTTGGCTATCCAGTTATTGTCGAAATTGGGCCGATAAAAAATTACTGATAACTGCAGTGTTATGAGGGGGTGCCCCGTCGCGTCGTGTTGAAAAAATATACTTCTAAGGTCCATTAATGGCAGTTCATCAACAGGAGGTTCTATTTGCTGCCTTAAAATTTCTAAATATCTCTGAGAGGTGAGTGTTCCTTCGTAAATAAATGGACCTATAACCCTGTCTCTAAAAATTCCTGCCCACACATTAAATCCAAATCTGTCTTGGTTCTTTGCTCCACAACTAAATGGGGATTTTTTTGTGCCTATGTATAAGAATTATAATGGTTAAAAATACCTGTATTGCTTGCATAAGCTTCGTCTGTCCAAATGCAATTTAATGAAAAATTCGGAACATGGTTACAATTCTCCAGAAACCATTAGGAAAAATCCATACGCCGTTGAAAATCTCCGTCTCTAAGGTGATGAACTTTTCTTGTCCTATATGGCCTGAATTTGTGCTTCTTCAAAGTACGACTTACATTAGTTCTTGGTAGTCCAGTGGATTCTTTTAACTGTCGGATTGAAGCATTGGGATTATTTCCGGTAGTTCCTAAAACTACTATTTCTTCTTACTCCTTTTCCCTGTTTGATGCATAATTTTTGGGTCGTTTCTTTTCAAACTGGCCACTATTAACTAGGTTATGTCGCAATCGAGCGAATATATCTTTGAAGGGTTGACGCCTCTCTGGAAACCGTTCGTGGTAAAAATTACTTTCCGCTTCCAAATTTTCTCCGGTTTGTATGAAACACACTATTATATTCCATTTTTCGTAATTTTAAAACTTCATTTCGATTTATTTAACAATTCAATAACTGATCCCCAAGTAAAAATTGACAACTACGAGTAAACAATTGAACTAAACCATGTGGCTGCTCCGTCCAAAGCCTACTTCACAAAATGTGCATTTAAAACTCGCGTAAAAACTGAAAACCTTTATATTTTGAAGTAGCAAGCAAAATATAAAGTGTGCTATATTTTTAGAATAGTAATTTAAAGCTCCATTAAGATAAGGAAAAATATACAGAGTATCCCATTTAAAAAATATATTTTTGCGTTAATAACTATCAAAATATTAGTTGTAAAAAAATGTAACTTACACGTGAAAAAGTGCTTTGAGAATGTTTTTTATAGAAATCAAAAATTTTCAATAGGAAAAGAATTATAAACATTTTTCCAAAATGCAGATTTTTGAAGAACACCCTGTATATCTGAAACGGTACTAGATATCGATAAGCGGTTTTCACCATTGAATTAACCATAAAAATTGAACTTCAGACATCTTTCAGTTTTCGTCTATCTCCTTTAGATAAAGGGGTTTACCTTTAAAAGTGTTCAATTTGGACCACTCTGTACATACTTTCCTTAATGTAAAAACATAATAATAATAAACAGCATAAATACTTTGCACCGTTGTTTCATTCTCATATAAAAGTAAAGTATTCCCAAGTTAAGTAGTTTATCTTAACGGTTTAGCGGATAAATGAGTTTTGTGTTTAGTTCATAACACCCAAAAACCCAGGTTCAAATTCTAACTAGTTACCTTAAATTAGTTTTTTTTAATAAAATGAACTATTTAGTGCCCTATCGGTGCGGGAAAATCTCTTAAGAGATTCTTTACTTTTGGTTGGTTTTTTACTCAAAAAACAACTCTTAAAAAACTATCCTTAAAATAAGGCCTTTTTTTACAACTTTGTTAAAAACCACCCTACACAGGGTTGGATAAGGCCTTTTTATAACATAATACTGTTGTGCCTTTTAGCCTAATATAGAAATGTTTCCCTATATTAGGTTAAAATTTATTTAGTGTAATTAAAGCCATTGTGATCAACAACTACCAGATTGCTATATTACTTTTTCGGTTACAAGAACTACTACCTAGCTCAACCCTACCCTCACAGGTGCCATCTTATAAACACATACACCTATCAGTAAGCTGAACACAAAACGTTCTAGAAGATTCCGAAAAATTAAAGAAGGACAAAAAATAGTCGAAATGATGTACAAGTTGTTGTCAAAAAGTCCTTAATTTATCGCTGTAAATAAAGCCTTTTCGGTTTGAGCATAAGCTGATGATGGTTTGAGTGGCAAAGGGGGTAGTGGAATAAGTGTTGAGGGAAGGTTGGACCTGTTTGAAAAACTGAATGGTGGAGGTTACTCTATGGTCTCCGAGAAAATTGGGGCGGGCTGGGGATTTTAGTCTTCTAGCATTTCTGCTAAAAGATCAGCTTTTTCCTAAGGAATTACAACAGTGGTTCTAGCGTGGAAAACTTTGGTGATTGGACGAAGAGCGTTATTGGAAAAGGTTCGGGACATTTTCCAAAAATCTTGTCTGTTGAGGGACCCCAATTTAGAACTCCATCTGCTGTCTTGATGTTGGAATAGGTGTTCCCTAACTTGAGCTATGGGACGTATTGCGAACCTTTTGAGGTAGTGGTGCGGATGGCTCTCCTCAGCAGACGGTTTTTTCTCCCTTACCTACTCTTAGATGTAGGGGGCGAGCTTGCCTTTAAGTGTGGCGGTCTCGACCTTAGTGACGATGGCCTGGGCTAAGAAAGTCTAGATGTCTGCTGTCAGTTTGTTGACTACGTTGCCCAGGTTCCTTGTGGTGGAGATAGTGGGAATTGATGCGATGTCAGCTAGGAGCCTCTGGCAGTGTTTCCGGTCAGTGGCACTGGAGGTGACAGTATCGTTAACTCAGTCGACCGAGTCGCTCAGAGTAAGAATCACTGGTAAGTCGTAGGAGGAAAGCTGGTGGAGGATAGTGATGTTGTGTTCGAGGTCGACGTTTCTGAACAGGAAAAGGTCAAGAAAGTGGGTCTTCGTTGCCTATGAAAATGGGCTCGTCTGGAGTGATGGTGTTGAGGAGTAGCTGGTTCTGGATATCTTCGAGAACAGTGCAGTAGTGTATCTATACGGCTACCACATTAATGGCCAATCACAGCCCAGCATTTGGGCGTGGCTCTGACGTCATAGAAATTTGGACCAATGAGAGCGTTGTATGAAGTGGCAACATTGTGTGTGTGTTAGGTGTGGCAACACTGTGTGACCGTTGACAGATGTGAAGTTTGCGCGCGCGCGCATCTGTCAAGGGGGCTGTGCGATGTTGCCATGTGTAATGGTCCAGGGAGGGCTGCAGGAGGGGGTTCCAGGAGGCCGGCCGGGGGGATCCCGCTTTCAGTATCCTGCTGTGGGGAACTGGGGCCCCATTTGGGTGCATGGGGTGGGGGCTCAGGGAGCCCTATCGGTGTCCTACATGTGGGAATTGGTACCCCATTTGGGTGTGTTTTTGTTGTTACATGTGCAGGTGTATGGGGCTCAGGGGGCCCACGGAGCCACCAGTCACATGCACCAACGTATATGACAAGAACAACATGGAGCCCTACCTGTAGGAACTGGGGCCCCATTTGGGTGCATGGGAGGGGGTCAGGGAGCCCTATCGGTGTCCTACATGTGGGAATTGGTACCCCATTTGGTTGTGTTTGTTGTTACATGCGCAGGTGTATGGGGCTCAGGGGGCCCACGGAGCCACCAGTCACATGCACCAGCGTATATGGCAAGAACAACATCAAAATCGGAGCCCTACCTGTAGGAACTGGTACCCCATTTGGGTGCATGGGAGAGGGGCTCAGGGAGCCCTATTGGTGTCCTACATGTAGGAATTGGTACCCCATTTGGTTGTGTTTGTTGTTACATGCGCAGGTGTATGGGGCTCAGGGGGCCCACGGAGCCACCAGTCACATGCACCAGCGTATATGACAAGAACAACATGGAGCCCTACCTGTAGGAACTGGTACCCCATTTGGGTGCATGGGAGAGGGGCTCAGGGGGCCCTATCGGTGTCCTACATGTAGGAATTGGTACCCCATTTGGTTGTGTTTGTTGTTACATGCGCAGGTGTATGGGGATGGGGGCTCAGGGGGCCCACGGAGCCACCAGTCACATGCACCAGCGTATATGACAAGAACAACATGGAGCCCTACCTGTAGGACCTGGAACCCCATTTTTGTGATTAATTGGTTAAATTGCAGTCATAATGGTGAACGTAAAATAAAAAATTTCAGTATATAGGTTAGATTTGCAGCATGTGTAAACCTAACCTATATACTGAAATATTAATTTTACGTCATGTTCAAATAATCTAAGTGGAGGAAAGTAAAAGACGCATACACAAATTTTCAAAAAAAAAATAGATATATTTATTTTAAAAATAAAATAATGTTGTTACAAACTTATCTAAATTTATATTTCAAGTTTCTGTCGCTTCCTTGAAATTCTGAGGTGTCGTCTGACATATTTTCTTTTTATTTAAGTATTCTTCAATAGCAGTTTCATATTCAAGATAACTTAACTTGGATAATTCTTTTAATAAATCCAACACTGATATTAGAAATAAATCGTCTTTAGTTTCTAGATAACTGTCACAATCTTGCACCACTTTTCCAATTTTCTCTGTGAGTTCATGAAGCCATTCTGGGTAATTTTCGACTTTTTCTTTCTTAACACAGACTACATACATATATCCCATTGGGCTGATATTACATCACAAACACAAAGATTACGTAGTTGTATTATTAGAGATTCCATGATGTTGACACACTAAGTAGCAATTTAGTTTGGTTAATTGGAAGGTCCTTTAGACTCGCCACCGGTTTCTGCTCTGCAACACAGACGGAATTGATTATTGATAGATCCAGCTAAAATGTGAGTGGGAGCGAGGGAGCACACCGTGCGTCGACGGTGGCGTCCTCTCACCAATCGTCGCTGGCCACTTGCAGAACTACGAAACCGTCAACCTCGCGCTCGCCAATTCCTAACTAGATGAATAGCGTGAGGATCTACCAGCCGAGGTGTCGCGCTCCTGGCATTGAGCTCGCATTTAGCAGCGCGAGGCTTTTGGTACCCCATTTCGTTGTGTTTGTTATTACATGCGCAGGTGTATGGGGCTCAGGGGGCCCACGGAGCCACCAGTCACATGCACCAGCGTATATGACAAGAACAACATGGAGCCCTACCTGTAGGAACTGGTACCCCATTTGGGTGCATGGGAGAGGGGCTCAAGGAGCCCTATCGGTGTCCTACATGTAGGAATTGGTACCCCATTTGGTTGTGTTTGTTGTTTACGCTGGTGCATGTGACTGGTGGCTCCGCGGCCCCCTGAGTCCCATACACTTGCGCATGTAACAACAAACACTACCAAATGGGGTACCAATTCCTACATGTAGGACACCGATAGGGCTCCTTGAGCCCCTCTCCCATGCACCCAAATGGGGCCCCAGTTCCCACAGCTAGGAAATTATTATAACATTTCTTGCATATCCTAATATTAAAGTCCTTAACTAAATATGTCATTACATCGAAGTGATCTAACCAATCTGTAGTTGTAAGTACTGCATTTCTGGAAGCCATAGTAAAAGTCTTACTTAAATGCGAAACCCCTGAAGCACCCTGAAAAATGATCATGATCATGTACGATAACATCCTTCGATTTAAATCGAAGCTCGCATATGTGGTAATGTGTAGCATCTTCTACAGAATCAATAACCATAGGTGTTATATTTTTTAAGCGCCTATAAATCGAACTAGATAACTGGGTCATTTCATTAACGAACCATTCAACACAATTGGTGCCGCGATAACTTTTGAAATGAGAAAAGGAGTCGTCGTACGTACATTTCAAATAAAAACCATCACTCTCAGTTTTGAGATAAGATATTATGGAAAGACCAAAATTTCGATTTTCATTACAAGCATCCAAATGTTTCCGTGTATTCAACAAGTCCGATTCCAGTTCGATGTTTTCCCATTTAGCCATAGCTAATCTTGTATAGTTTACAGAATCTGTTAAATTTCTTGAAACTGTTTCACATTCCTCTAATTTGACCATAAACATATCAGATACATCATGCTCTTGTTCATATAAATCTGAATAATAATCTGCCCTTGGTGAACATGCTAGATATAGATTGAAACTCGAGTTGAATAGCGTATGATAATCCTCAAACAACTGATCATTTAATGATGGTCCTACGTCGCCTAAAATTTCTTTTAATTGGCTTATGCAGTTCGTGTACAAGCTGAAGTTTTTCCTTTGATGTCTGTTTTTGTTATTTACGCATTATTTACGTCTTGTTCGTTGGCGTTGCAATATTTTGCGATGTTTCATACGCAGCAAGTGACTTGAATATGCGTGGGTCAGTTATTCTTTCCAGCTTTTCTATACGTGACATTAAATTCGTTATATGAAGTTCTATAGTGTCATTATGTACTTCTTTATATGCGTCAATATCCTTCTTTAGTTTTTCAGTTTTTTGATTAATGTTATCAAGTTGCTCACCATTACTCTTAATTAGCTTGGTAATCTTATGATTTGTATAAGAAAACCGCTCATCGAGTTTTTGCTCTATCTTAGTAAGTTCGTCTTTAATATTTTGGACTTTGATGTTGAACTGTGAAATTTCAGTGCCTAGGTATTCCTTATTAACAACATCATGGTTTAAAGTAGGTGCCTTAACATTAGTAATTTTCTTATTTTCCATATCAACATCTCCAGCGATTGTATACTGCAATCCATTTACAGCTATAGAATTGGACTCTGAGCGTGTGGAATGCTTAGCTGAAGAGGTGCCAAATTTATTGAGCGTCATTATGAACTGAAGATATTATGGGTAAACACAGGTTAATATTTAATACCAGTCTCCTTGAGTTCGCTGATTATTGACTCTATTTCGTTACTATGTGAAGTATTACCAGCTTGCTAGGATGCTATAAGCAGTCTTAGCCTGTCAACCAACTCATTAATGTCATCCCAATAGATATATTCTATAGGATTGTCATTATAGTGCAACGCGGCTCCAGTATGTGTATGTGCCCTGAGTCTGTTCCTATCGATTGTTGGTTTAATTATTGATGTATACTTGGGATTTTTAGAACTTCTCAGTTTACCTGTTGAATTAAACCCAGTCTTATGCACATTCGTTAATTCTAGTATTTTCCTGTAATGTTTTGAATCTTCTAACGTATAGTTGTGAGGATCCTTCATAAAGAGCAATTCATATAGTCCTCTTGTCCCTTTAAAGGTTCTACCTTTAATGGTAAATTGGTCTTTTTGACGATCAAAGTCTAATTCGTCCTTACCAAGTAACCACTTATTTGTTAAATGATCGTGAGTTATACCATACGTCGTATCAAACTTATTCTTATCCACATCGCTTATATATCTATCGATGTAGGAGCGTGCCAATCTAGGATAGTCGTTCAAGTATTCCTCATAGACTGCAGGACTAACTTGTTCCGCGGCAGACGTTTCAGTTGTAAATATGGAATCATCATCGTCATCTGCGGTAGTAGTATCAAACTCACCGATTGATTCGGTCGGTAAAAACGATACTTCGGAACGACTTCGCCAATTTGGTTGTGCAGCAGCTGCGTACTTTGGACTATCCTCTTTTTCTTTAGAATAACTTCTTCCTTCTTCGTTGGCAACGTTGACAACGTTGGCAACGTTGTTTTCTTATCGTCAACATCGTCATTATCGTCGTCATTATCGTCATTATCGTCGTCATTATCGTCATTATCGTCGTCATTATCATCGTCATTATCGTCATTATCGTCGTCATTATCGTCATTATCGTCATTATCGTCGTCATTATCGTCATCAACGTCCTTTTTCGGCTTTTGTCTAGCAATAAAGGTTCAGTAATAGGTTTAAATATTCTGTTTAGTTCTACGTTTTCTTCGCTTCGATTCAGTTTTGAGTGAGCGATATTTTTTTCCGGATATTACGCGATAGTTCGTTGATTTTTTAGTAATAAGCGAATCTAATGAGGTCATCATGTCAAATGAATGGCATTATATTGTTATATACTTATATATTCATCAAATCCTTTACGATAGCGACCGTTTTTCACATCAAAATCCTTTACGATTACAAAGCACCCATAAGGTTCACACCAGCATTCAGAGCATAGGTTTTTAAATTGATTGTATGGCATATCTGGAGAACAATGTTCTTCATAAGAATGTTTCAGGTTTATTTCATCTTGTCTGAATAGCACTATGATGTTACAGTTATCCCTTATAAGTTGTTTTGGTACCTTTGAATAAGTCTGACACAAGTACGCTGCGTCTATGTCTTTATGTCTACACATTGAATAGTATTCTCTTATTTTATTTTGGTTTTCACATGTAATATCATCGAAAATAAATATGGAGTTATTTTTTGCTTCATTCGGATCTAAAATTTCATCATTGCACTTAAAAGGGAAATATCCTACACCTTTCACGTTTTTCAACACCTGCTCCAATAATTGATATTTTGGTTGGTATAGAGACTTTGAATAAATGTATATATTTTCAAATCTAGCTCCGTTAATACTAAACAATAAGCTTAGGAGAGCATTCGTCTTACCACAACCACTGGGACCTATAAATATCGCTCGGAATGAATTTGGCAGTAATTCACCATGTCTATTTTTACGTTTATTGTCGGCATCGAAAAAGTCCAAGTTTATAATAGGCAAACTATGTTGCTTAATGCTCTTCATACTGTTGAATGCACCTTGTTTCAATCGTACATTGCATATATTATTTCTTTAAACAGCAAGATAGGATGGTAACTAGTTCCGATAGCCAATCTAACAGCCTATCGATATGTTTATTACAATGAACACTACATCGCGCATTGCAACATTTGTTAGGCAATTCATCGTTGACACGTCGTAACACCATGCTAACTTGGACGCATTCACACGTATCAGGACCTTCTTTAACCCCAGGTTGCGACCATACGCATGTTACGTAATGTCTTCCCCCCAAATTTGTTGTTATTTGCTTGCGATCGATATAAGCTGTTAAATATTCCCGCTGAGAAATCCATCTAACCTTAGCTTCGCAACAAGATAATTTATTAACAAAACTATCGATTTTTCTACAGGTTTCGCGTATATCTTGACTGGATGAATTCATAATTAATACTAGAGGTTATGAGGGCTTACATATACTAATAAAATAAATTTGAATTAACTATTTTTATTAATTACTTTGGTTACAAATTTCTTAAATCTAAGTTTATTATTAAATACATTGTCTTCCCATGATTTCAAAGAAAGGTTGGCAAAACCCTTATACATCTGGACACGTTTCTCATATTCGTAAACATCTTGTTTTAGTTGTCTCAGCTTACTTAAATGTAGATCGATGCAGGACATTATGGGATGAACTTCTTAAGCCAGGTAATTATTTCAAAACAATTTGTTTTACTGCACTGAACCTTGCTGTTGCAATCTATATGATCTAAACATGCAGGTTTCTGATCTTTGAATGATGGCTTGTGCCAAACGTTGAGAGTATCTATATTTACAATCTTGAAATGAGAAGTGGTAGCGCTGTCATGAATGAACCTAGCTGCATGGTTTCCTTTAATATACAGCACATCACAGTCGGACAGACCTCTATCTAGAATTTCTTCTATTAGATTATACTCTATGTACCCGGAAGAATACCTCAAGCCATGATCCATTTCAGCTTTAATGACTTCTTTTTTATTGTATCGGGTTAATTTTGAAAACTGTACTTTCGGTTTTAGTAAATAATGACTCGTTTGCAAACTGTTCGATATCGTTATTTCTTTGGCATGGAATTCGACTACTCCATTATCATAAAGTATGTTAAATCCCTGGACATCGAGGGCAACCAACTTCATCGTGATACAGTCTCTTGACAACTGATAAATTTACAGAAAATTACGTACAATTTCACTAAGAGGTAAATGCTCCATTATGACGTCGTGGATGATGATGCAATATGCCTTTGTTTTAGCTGGAAATCCTTTTCTCGCTTCAATGTCTACTTTGATATCGACGGTGCTCATTTTTATAGGATCATTACGTCGTGAGCAATCTACGACAAATAGAGCGCGATCTTTAAAGGTAGTATAATCCAGCAGGGGATCTTTATCATGCGAACCCTTAAAACTACTGTAAAATTCGGTGTAATTATAGTGGGCTTCAACGAAATGATTATGTTCAAAGTCGAGGTGCATACGCTCTGCGGGGTAATATTCATTATTTAACATTACCCGGATATCGCTAATATCTATATGATCAAATTGTCATGTGTTTGATGTAGCATTACCCCGTTTATCGGTTTGAAAGGCCAAAATGACATAGCGTGGGCTTTCCAGGGGTGTAGCTGTTTTAACACTCCAAACTTCTTTTTGAGCATTTTCGGTTAATTGAGGTAATTCGTGAAATTCCCATTTACGGAACGGAATAATTATAGGTCTGTCTGTCTTTATAGACTCCAACAACTGAAGTTTTAGCATATCGTTTGGATATACTACGGGTACCCTGAGCGATATATTTTCAATGGTCACCTCTCCTTTAGCAGTATTGGTTGTTAAAATAGCATCATTATCAGTGCGAGCTCTCACTAGACGTATAGATTGTTTTCCAAATTGTGCCAACTGATAGTCATTGAATACGTTGAATAAATGATTCAGAGGTACACGCATGACAAACGTATTATCTGCTGCATTTATTATCGGATTTCCTGGAAAATTCCATCCTGCTATAGCCAAGTGTTTTGTATCATTCGCACTGTAACAGAGATATCCTTTAATGGAGCTTACAATACCAGGATCACGCACGCTGTCTACTTCTTGACCATCTATGCTATAAGATATCTGCTCAAAGAAGAATGCAGAAGGATTATTCACAAAGTTTACAGTTCCATCACCCTCGGTTTTGTTAACTTTCCTTCGATGACTAGAGCCGCGTTATACATTTGCAACCACGCATCCCCCTGTTTTATTTGAATATCTATAACATCATTATTATTGAAAGATTTTATGTAGGGAAGGTAGGTGCGAACTTCTATTTTTTGAATCGTATCATCGAACTGCGCCTTTCGGTATATATCGAATATTTGGTCTGACATTGTATCCTAAACTTTGGAGAAAGAGACGATTGGAAGGAGTTAGACCTTGTAGACTAGTTGATAATCTACTAATGACTGATGGTGTAGCTGGGTTGCTTATATTATTATAGTTGAATCTTAAACCCATTTCTTAAGCTCTAAGCGAACGATGATGTCTTCGTTACTAAAATTGACTGGATTAAAGTCTTGATCGAGAATACTCAAAGTAATATTGGAAATTTCACGTTTATTAACGATAGGTAAATAGGTTAAGTTCCGTGGAATCTCGTTGATAGCGTAACCAGGATCAACGTCGACAGCAAATTCGTAAATTGTATGTGAAGGTTTATGATTGTAGAACGCTCCTGTAGTTATGTTACAATCGATATGTAGGGTCCTCACATTAACTATATTGACTGGGAGATCAGACTCGTGCAGTTGCCCCTGCTTTAACTCTCGCGGAGAAAATCCTAAAACTTTGCCAATGCTATCGACTACCCTAAAGTCCACGTGAAAATATTCGCTTTGAATTTCACACTTTAACGTATTATTGTTAGGCTTTATTGAAATATATCGATCGTAATGTTCCTGCTTGACTTCTTTTGGTATGATCTTCCGCCTTATATACGTTTCAATGTCGGAAATTTCATAAGATCCAGTGGGTATAGCAACTGTTTTGGTCTCGTTTGTTTTAACGTCTGTATAGGTGAACTTGTTTTTGTCACTCTCTATATTGGGGATACTATTGTAAGAATAAAATCCAATCAAAGCAAGTCCGTAGTCGGAAGTTTCGTCTAGGGAAAGAGGATTGATGAAATCTATAGATAGTATATAGTTAGTGCTTTTCAACGTAAACACCTGGGACATTGCACTATGATGAATGTAATAGTAAGACTAATCAGTTGCAACTTAGTTATTTATTTTTATATAGAAATTCCAGACATAAGTGTCCACAGTTTATTTGATTGTAGGTTTGATAAGCAGTACTATTATAGCAGATATCCGTGTTTGCCCCAAAATATTTCACCAACTCCAGCGGTGGTTTCAGGTATCCGAAACTGTCAAAGTACAGAACAGAATTTTTACGTTTAATATAAGCTACCCAGTGGGTTCCTTCATTACACGATAAATCTAGGTTAAGTATACCGCTTTCATATACTTTCGGACCCTCTGGTAGAGTATCTCGCATAAATACTCCTCTAAAATGGGATATTTTGAGTCTCTTCGCATATTTCTGTAATTCTATATCACATAATGCCCTTTTGGGTAGCTTTATTGGTAGTTTTTTGGTTTTTGCTTTAAATAGAGACCATAACCACCACATTTGTTTTTTCGCATAAATAGACCTGATCCTTTCTTACCGAGCTCTTGTTCAACAGCTTTATTATGCCGTTTCTGTTCCTCTAACGCCTTTTTGGCATTCTTTGCATCTATTATGGTTTTTGCTATGGCTGAAGAGCCGCCGGCTAAGCTGCCTAGTCCTCCCAGTGCTCCTAATATTGGAAGGAGCGGTAGAATTCCACCTCTTTTCGATTCAAATGGTATTATTCGTGGAACACGAACCTTTGAACGACCACCCACCTTTTTAATAGCCGCTCGTGCTGCCCGCAATGCTATTAAAGATGACTTTTTTAAATTACCCGTATCTACACCTTTCTTCAAAGTATTATTTATTTTATCGACTATGTGCCGTTTAAATGATACAGTAGGTTTACGCACCCCCATCCCCATTTTACGCTTTGCCTTCATGACTGTAGTAACTGTCCAAGCTGCTGCTTTCTCACCAAGCGATGCGTCTTTTGATTTTACTCGTTCCCACGCTTTATTTTCCAACACAAAATCAGCCTTATGACGATCCTTCAACGAGTTGTTTCTAGAATAGGCTATATCGTGTTCCTTGCACGCAGCGTCCAGAGGGTTTATTCCAGGGTCACCACGTTTAAGCCTTTCTTGTAACTTTGTTCCGGGGCCGCAATAATTATACTTTGGCAAATGTAGTTCAAAAGGTAATTTATTAATTAGGGCATTTACAAACCCTTTTCCGCGTTTACGACGTTTACTCTGCGATAATAACATTTAAAATGATCCTTATAGATTAAGGCTTGTGCTAATATACCCTTTTTAATATATAACCGATTCACACAGCAACAGCAGTCAGCCAGAAGGATACAAGCAACCATATAACATTAAACTTAAATTTCTCATCTACTGCTGCATTCTAGCTAACTCTAGAATGCGTAATTTTGAATATTTCAATTAATAAAAATTATATAGATATATATGTATTTTTATTTTTTAAACATGTTTAAACTAATAGACTATATTATGATTCAAATAAGCATTATCAGCAAATACATTTCCTGAACGTGAGGTCAACTATTTGCATACGATTACATTATGCATTCCCGCAAGACCACTACGTACAGTGTGTTTTATGGTTTATGTGACGTAAACATAACTATTTTATACACATTACACTTGAAGTGATATTATTTAATTACTCTCGCACTGTATTTTAAGGCTGCGTGAGCCGTGACGTTCTTTTGCGTGTGTGGTCTAGTGAAAATTCGTAAATGTAAGTAACAGTTTTATTTAAAGTAAAGAGAGAAATGTCAATGTCTGATTATTTATTTTTGTTATTAATATATTTTAGATTGGATCTATCATTAATCATTTCTGCTTGCATAGTTTTTTATTTTAAAAATAGAGAGAAAAAAATTACATTGACTGATTAGTTCTTATTATATTTTTAGATGGATCTATCAATAATCAATTCCGTCTGTGTTGCAGAGCAGAAGCCGGTGGTGAGTCTAAAGGACCTTCCAATTAACCAACCCTATCCAATCCTCAGTGCGAAGGAGACCTACACCCGTTTTGGCAAGTCCATCTTGTTGGATTTGGGGGAAAAAGTTGTGTTTTTACCAAAACGAGTTACTGACATCATTAGACCAAACCTAGTCGAATTTGTTTGCGGTAAATACTCCGTAGTTTTCCTGGGTACAAAGGACGTTGGAAAACGGAATCCAATCACGCTGTTCAAGATTGAACTATCGCAGTAATATTAAGAGGTGAGTCTAACCCTATATTTTGTAAATTACTTATGGAAGCCATAACGAAAGCTAATATTCTCATTACTTCATTTCAAAATCTTAAAAAAGTATTATTTGATAATTTTTCGGATCGGGATGTTACCGTTTGGTGTAATCGGATACAAAGGAGATTAATTTCTTGTCACAGAGCTATTCACCGTGAATATATTTCTTTAGATTTGTGTCGCAGACTGCAAACTACAATTCAACATTTAAAAATCGTTAAAAACATTAATTAGGCATATAAAGTAAAGAGAGAAATGTCAATGTCTGATTATTTATTTTTGTTATTAATATATTTTAGATTGGATCTATCATTAATCATTTCTGCTTGCATAGTTTTTTATTTGAACGCTCGGACATCGGCTGCCCAGGCGAATATCCGCAGACAGCAGGAGGTCATTCAACTTAACAAAGACCTGAAAGAAATTCTATCTTGGGGTGACAGTAACCAAGTGGAATTTAACGCTACAAAAACCCAAGCGGCAGTTTTTTCTAAAAAAGTTAACGTTGCTAAACCCGACATAGTTATGTCGGGGCACTCCATTTCCCCAGCATCGTCGCTCAATTTGTTGGGCGTTAGTTTGGGGGCAAATATGTCTTGGCATGAACATGTTGCAGGCATAGCAAGGAGAGCTTCTCAAAAGTTGGGAATATTATTTAGAACCATAAAGCTTTACACCCCACAGCAACTGTTAATTCTTTACAAAGCCCAAATTCGACCAACTATGGAATACTGCTCCCACGTTTGGGGCTCCGCTCCCAAACATACACTGCATTTGTTGGATTCTGTTCAGAGAAGAGCGGTCCGTCTGATTGGGGGCCCGGAATTGACCGGCGGCCTTGATTCGCTGGAACATCGAAGAACGGTTGGCGACTTGAGTCTGTTCTACAAGTATTTTCATGGAAAGTATTCGAAGGATGTAGCCCGCTTAATTCCTCCCAAAGCGGTGCATGTTAGAAATACACGTCGCGCTGGTGCTTCGCATCCGTATGAGGTTCAGCTTGTTACTCCGCGTACAACGCTTTTCAAGCAATCTTTTATATGGAGAACGTCATCCCTTTGGAATAATTTGCCCAGCGCTGTGTTTCCCACCGAGTACAATTTACAGCGATTCAAGAACAACGTGAATCGCTTTTTCCGCACTCGTGCCGCTCCTGGAGCGCTTTAGAGACTTCCCTGCAGCACGTGTGCTAGACCCATAAAAAAAAATAAAACAAAAATTAAAAATAGAGAGAAAAAAAATGACATTGACTGATTAGTTCTTATTATATTTTTAGATGGATCTATCAATAATCAATTCCGTCTGTGTTGCAGAGCAGAAGCCGGTGGTGAGTCTAAAGGACCTTCCAATTAACCAACCCCATCCAATCCTCAGTGCGAAGGAGACCGACACCGGTTTTGGCAAGTCCATCTTGTTGGGACTTGGGAGAAAAAGTTGTGTTTTTACCAAAACGAGTTACTGATATCATTAGACCAAACCTAGTCGAATTTGTTTGCGGTAAATACTCCGTAGTTTTCCTGGGTACAAAGGACGTTGGAAAACGGAATCCAATCACGCTGTTCAAGATTGAACTATCGCAGTAATATTAAGAGGTGAGTCTAACCCTATATTTTGTAAATTACTGTTATTATGGAAGCCATAACGAAAGCTAATATTCTCATTACTTCATTTCAAAATCTTAAAAAAGTATTATTTGATAATTTTTCGGATCGGGATGTTACCGTTTGGTGTAATCGGATACAAAGGAGGTTAATTTCTTGTCACAGAGCTATTCACCGTGAACATATTTCTTTAGATTTGCGTCGCAGACTGCAAACTACAATTCAACATTTAAAATTAAAAACATTAATTAGGCATACTTTGTGTACTAACAGAAATTCCGATATCAAAAATAGGGTAGTGTGGAATAATATTATATCTTGTTTCAAGGGTCATGTTAAGTTCGGAGTTATCGTTAATTTAGTTCACAAAGATATAAATTTATTTTTAAACGATGCATTTATTTTATTTCGAAAGAAAATAACAGCTATCTTGAGGATTTTTCCAACTATAAAAGTTTAATACGACTTTTTGTGGGGGGTTTATTAAAAAAGGTACCGAATCTGATATTATTGATTTAAAATATTTTAATACAAGGAATCGATTTGGGTACGGATTTAGAGCAATGGTTCTTTGAGCATGTTTATGATAAAGTTCTTAATAAATTGTCTGAATTTCAAGAACGCCAGAGCGTTTTCGCTTTACAGCAAATAATTTATCTTGAAATTAATATTAATAAATTTGAAATGGGAACGGATGATCTTACATTAAACTACCTAACGAAATAGAACGAAAAAAGGTCTGTATCAATATTAAGAACAATGATCATGCCTGTTTCTTTTGGGCAATTGTTAGCGCATTATTCCCAGCTCAGAATAACTATAACCTAACTTCTTCATATCCATATTACAGAACAGTACTAAACATTGAAAATTTACCATCACCTATGACATTAGACCAAATTCCTGAATTCGAAAAAAATAATAATATTTCGGTAAATGTTTATGCTTTAGAACTGATAGAAACTAAGGGATCTTCTTCTGTCAATGTGGTTCCGGCTCGGTTAACCAAAAATAAGTTACCTAGACATGTCAATTTGCTTTTGATTCAAGATAAATACTTTCCAAAATTAAATGACTTTGATATCGAAGATATCAACATCAAATATCATTATTGCTGGATTAAACACTTATCGCGACTATTGAAATCACAACTTGGTACACAAAAGAAAAAATTATTTTTTTGTGATCGTTGTCTAAATTATTTTTTTTCTGAAAACAAATTAACCGAGCACGAAGTTCAATGAATACAAAGTAACGTTTCCGAAGTATGAATTTATTGAATTAAAAAATTTTATTTATAAACAAAAATGCCCTTTTATCATATATGCTGACTTTGAATGTCAGTTAATTCCTTTAAATGAGTTATCAGGTGGAAATACTGAGAAGTACCAACGGCACGAAGCTTTCAGTGATGGTTTTTATTTGAAATGTACGTACGACGACTCCTTTTCCCATTTCAAAAGTTATCGCGGCGCCAATTGTGTTGAATGGTTCGTTAATGAAAAGACCCAGTTATCTAGTTCGATTTATAGTCGCTTAAAAAATATAACACCTATGGTTATTGATTCTGTAGAAGATGCTACACATTGCCACATATGCGAGCTTCGATTTAAATCGAAGGATGTTATCGTACACGATCATGATCATTTTTCAGGGTGCTTCAGGGGTTTCGCATTTAAGTAAGACTTTTACTATGGCTTCCAGAAATGCAGTACTTACAACTACAGATTGGTTAGATCACTTCGATGTAATGACATATTTAGTTAAGGACTTTAATATTAGGATATGTAAGAAATAATAATTTTAAACAATGTACTAAAAACTTTAATATTATAAACGATCATTATCATGCTATATGCGATAAACTACAGTTACCTATACTTTATTATCACAACATGGAGTTTTGGTGTCAGAGTTGTTTTTTCTGAAGTCTTATTTGAAGTATATGAACAGGATCACTGTCTCGAGAAACTACATGCTAACCATCCCTATGAAGTGAAGAGACGTTTTAAAGATCCCTACGAGAGCGACTCTGATGATGATTATCTACTTTAAATTCATATAAAAATTTTACTCGCTCTTTCATTTAAATAAGTTTGTAACAACATTATTTTATTTTTAAAATAAATATATGTATTTTTTTGAAAATTTGTGTATGCGTCTTTTACTTTCCTTCACTTAGATTATTTGAACGTGACGTAAAATTAATATTTCAGTATATAGGTTAGGTTTACACATGCTGCAAATCTAACCTATATACTGAAATTTTTTATTTTACGTTCACCATTATGACTGCAATTTAACCAACTAATCACAAAAATGGGGCTCCAGTTCCTACAGGTAGGGTTCCATGTTGTTCTTGTCATATACGCTGGTGCATGTGACTGGTGGCTCCGTGGGCCCCCTGAGCCCCACCCCCATACACCTGCGCATGTAACAACAAACACAACCAAATGGGGTACCAATTCCTACATGTAGGACACCGATAGGGCTCCTTGAGCCCCTCTCCCATGCACCCAAATGGGGCCCCAGTTCCTACAGGTAGGGCTCCATGTTGTTCTTGTCATATACGTTGGTGCATGTGACTGGTGGCTCCGTGGGCCCCCTGAGCCCCATACACCTGCGCATGTAACAACAAACACAACCAAATGGGGTACCAATTCCTACATGTAGGACACCGATAGGGCTCCCTGAGCCCCTCTCCCATGCACCCAAATGGGGCCCCAGTTCCTACAGGTAGGGCTCCATGTTGTTCTTGTCATATACGTTGGTGCATATGACTGGTGGCTCCGTGGGCTCCCTGAGCCCCATACACCTGCACATGTAACAACAAACACAACCAAATGGGGTACCAATTCCCACATGTAGGACACCGATAGGGCTCCCTGAGCCCCCCACCCCATGCACCAAATGGGGCCCCAGTTCCCACAGCAGGATACTGAAAGCGGGGCCCCCCGGCCGGCCTCCTGGAACCCCCTCCTGCAGCCCTCCCTGGACCATTACACATGGCAACATCGCACAGCCCCCTTGACAGATGCGCGCGCGCGCAAACTTCACATCTGTCAACGGTCACACAGTGTTGCCACACCTAACACACACACAATGTTGCCACTTCATACAACGCTCTCATTGGTCCAAATTTCTATGACGTCAGAGCCACGCCCAAATGCTGGGCTGTGATTGGACATTAATGTGGTAGCCGTATAGATACACTACTCAGTGCCATTAGCGTTTGTGACTAGGTTTTTCCAGTGATATATTGCCGCCCAGGCCGACTTTTGTTTATTGGGGCTGAAAAGTATATGATAATCTACAGAGACAATTGGGTGGTTGTTCCCATTTTGTTAGTAGATCGAGAAAAAATGAATATAGCTATTATATGTCAAGGAAACGGCTATAGTGGTGGCTTCAGTTTCGGTAAGGGTGAAGAGCGGTGGCTGATGACGATTTTGGGACTGTTAGATTAGGACTATGGTCCTCCTAAGGGAGACTGATTTGATCATTGATAGTTGGGGATTTTGAAGCGATGGCAGGGTTTCAGGAGAGTTTCTTGAACTAGGGCGATATCCATGTTATGTTCCTCGAGAAAATGCTGGTAGATCAAAAAGAAAAAGAGAGAAAATAAGAATATATATACATGCCTATAAAATATGTGAATATTAATAATCGTTGATTATATCCTTATATATTGATTGTGGGAAAAACTATATCGTCAACGTACTTATTGTGTAAATAAAGAAAAGTGGTCATATACATTAAAATTATAATCGTATTTCTAATTCCTTAATAACCAAATAAAACTTACCCCTAAATTTTTCCTTTTGAACATTTTCTGTACAATAGCATAAAGTGGCTAACCGATTAATCATTTTCATTCTTTTATCCAAATATTTGGTTAACTCGATTTTTACCAAAAAGTCAGGGGACATTTTTATCTAATTTTGACTAAGACCATCTATTAAATTATTAGGAAGGCAAATATAGTGACGTGCTAAAGGTTTTTTAAATTATTTACAAGATTTAAAACCATTATAGCATTTTTCTGCGTACTTTTACAGAACATGTCTATATAATAAGAAATTTAAACGAATTATTATTTTTACAAACAAAAACATCCGCATTATCTAAATTTTATTGTTAAAGTTGTTTAGTTGGTCAGAGTAAAATTGTTATGCAAAATTACCTTTGTACATTCAGAGTCAAGTGCAAATTTATTTTTAAATTAAAAGAATAAGAAAGAGAAAAAAGAAAATGGTAATGTTAATATATTAAGGTAGCATGAGAGGGAATGATCATAAAATAATTTAGTATGTGAATATGGACAATCGTTCATTATATGCTTATATACTGTAAGTATCAGCTTACATATTGTGTAAATATTAAAAATGTGATTATATACAATAAAATTATAATCATATTCATAATTTCTAAAAAAAAAACGAGATGATTGATTCCAAAGTTTTTTTATGGAATATTTGCTACCGAACATTTTTTGGAACATTTACTATATAATGGCATAAAGTTGTCAACTGATTATTTTCACTATTTTATTCAAATATCTAGTTAACTGAGTTTTACGAAAAAATAAGAGGACAATTTTAGTTAATTTTAACTGAGAAAATATATAATGTTGCAAAAAGGCATAAATAGTGACGTTCTACTAGTTTCCAAATTTTTAAGGGAGTTTGGAAACATCAAAGTATGTTTCAGTGTACTTAAATAGAACAGGTGTATACTATGAAAAATTTAAACTTACCAAATAATTTTTTTCTACAAACAAAAATTCATTACTTGAATTATATTGTTAAAAATTGTTTACTTTATAAAAGCAAATTTGTTATGTTAAATTATTTTTGTACATTCAATCTCATGGGCGAGTATAGTTTTAATTTAAAAAGACAAAATAAGAAAAAAAAATGATAATTATAATATATTTTTCTTTTTTATGGGTCTAGCACACGTGCTGCAGGGAGGTCCCTAAAGCGCCACAGGAGCGGCATGTATGCGGAAAAAGCGATTCACGTTTCTCTTGAATCGCTGTAAATTGTACACGGTGGGGAACACAGTCCTGGGCAAATTATTCCAAAGGGATGATGTTCTCCATATAAAAGACTGCTTGAAAAGTGTTGTACGAGC
Source organism: Pachyrhynchus sulphureomaculatus (assembly GCA_019049505.1). Lineage (NCBI taxonomy): Eukaryota > Metazoa > Arthropoda > Insecta > Coleoptera > Curculionidae > Pachyrhynchus > Pachyrhynchus sulphureomaculatus. Next base: position 21,493 of record JAHKBH010003501.1, read on the forward strand.
AGTAACAAGCTGAACCATATGGATGTGAAGTATCAGCGCGATGTGTATTTCTAACATGCACCGTTCTGGGAGGAATTAAACGGGCCACATCCTCCAAACACTTTCCATGAAAATGCTTGTAGAATAGGCTCAAGTCGCCAACCGTTCTTCGATGTTCCAGCGAATCAAGGCCGCTAGTCAGGTCCGGGTCTCCAATCAGACGAACAGCTCTTCTCTGAATAGAATTCAACAAATGCATTATATGTTTGGGAGCGGAGCCCCAAACATGGGAGCAGTATTCCATAGTTGGTCGATTTTGAGCTTTGTAAAGAATTAACAGTTGTTGTGGAGTGTAAAGCTTTCTGGTTCGAAATAATATTTCCGATTTTTGAGAACCTCTCTTTGCTATGCCTGCAATATCCTCATGCCAGGACATATTTGCTCCCAAATTAACTGCCAACAAATTGAGTGACGAAGTTAGAGGAATGGAGTGCCCCGCCATAACTATAACGGGTTCAGCAACGTTAACTTTTCTAGAAAAAAACTGCCTCCTGGGTTTTTGTAGCGTTCAATTCCACTGGTTGGTTACTGTCGCCCCAAGATAGAATTTCTTCCAGATCTTTGTTAAGTTGAATAACTTCCCGCTGTCTGCGGTCACTCGCTTGAGCAGCCGATGTCCGTGTGTTCAAAGTGAATGAAGAGATAAGCGTACTGCCATCTGCAAAGCTGTTGGATTTCCGGTCTTTTCCAGCAGATCGTTAATGTAAATGAGAAAGAGAGTAGGAGATAGTATGGAGCCTTGGGGCACACCGGCGTTGATAGCGAAGGTGTTAGAAAGAAACCCGTCGACCGCCACTCGTAAAGAACGCTCACTGAGGAAACATGAGAGCCACAAATAGAACTTTTCAGACATACCATAAGAGCGTAGCTTAGCCAACAGTCCATCGTGCAAAACACGGTCGAATGCCTTAGATATGTCAAGAGTAACCGCTCGAGACTCTCCAAAGTGTTCAATTGCGTTGTTCCAGACATGTGTTACATAAGTCAGAAGACCTCCTGTTGATCTATGTTTACAAAAGCCATATTGGTGATCGCTAATAATGTTGAATTCTTCAAGATATTTTAGAAGATGTTGATTGATAGCCTTTTCCATGACTTTCGATATTATTGAAAGCAGTGCGACTAGTTATTTGGCAAGGTCTTCTTGCCTTTTTTAGGTATCGGCTGAACCGTAGCACATTTCCAGCAGGACGGAAATAGGAATGTAGGATAGGTTGAAAAGACTACAGAAAACTGGTCTTAGTTGCCTCGCACAGTTTTTGAGAACTATGGCAGATATTCTGTCAGCGCCAGAAGCTTTTTTGGTGTTTAGCTTCATTAAAATACGTTTTATGATACGCTGTCTGAAGACAATATCGGGCATCCTTGACTGCACTATGGGAATAGTAGGTAGTGTTTTTCCCTGGAAATCGACAGTAGAATGTGAAGCAAAGGGTTCAGCCAACAAGTTTGCCTTTTTGACAAGTGTCGTTGCAATATAATTATCTGGCCTTGTGAGTGGTGGTATGGTAGATTTGGTGAAATTTCGACTAACTGCCTTAGCGACTGACCAAAAGGACCTGGAATTGTTGCGAGAAGTTGTTTCTAATTCGCCGATATTGTGCCTCCTTGGTTTGGTCGATAATTTCTTTGCATTTGTTCCTGGCACGAACAAAGGTGTTACGATTTATGGTGTAAGGATTGTCACGCCATTGTCGGTAGGCAAGATTTTTAGAAGCAACAGCTTCTTTACATTTTCGGTCAAACCAAGGCTTGCCGTTGGAAGGGTATTTCTTCGAAAAAGGAATGTAAACTTCCATACCAGCCAAAATAACATCGGAAACCTCCCTGGCGCAGTCAGATGGGTCGTCAGAACGAAAACAAACGTCTAACCGAGGAAAAGTTCGAAAATATTCCATGAGATCTTCCCATTTAGCAGATCTGTAGTGCCAAATTTGCGCGGTTTAGACGCCTCTCTGTCATTGATTGGTAGGATACTTGATGTCGAAAGTAGTTTATGATCGGAAGAACCTAGCGGCGGATTTACGGTGACCGTGTAAATCTCCGGATTGGTTGTTAAAAACAGATCAAGAAGACTGGCGAACCCCCGTCTCGATCAGGGATCCGTGTTGGTTCGTCAATAAGCTGAGTTAAGCTACAGCTGGCATTCGGATAGTTAATTTGTAAATGATCAATGGTGTCCGCAAGAGAAGCGAAAAGTGTTCTAAAGTTAGTATCACTTGGTAGTCGATAGAGAATACAGATGAACCTTGTGGTGGATATATATGGAGTGGCTGCCTTGGATAACGAACAACTGGAGGGCGAAGCGACATCTAACGCGGGGGCATCATCAGGCCCTAAACCCCGCGTTCGTTACAGCGGCGCGGCCAGACGCAGATTTAAAAAGCTGCGGAAGAGCGAGGGGACTAATCAGCCTGCGCACTCCTGCAGCATAGAGGTGAGTGGCGGAACGGCGACCCCAGCCCAAATGTTCGGGCGTGGTGAGCCGGACAATGCTTGTTCGGATCTCCGGGTGGGGGCTGGTTCGAGGGCGTCGGTATTCCGAGATCATAGTTTTAAAATTGATTTTTGCAACATACGGGGTTTAAACACGAACAGAAATTCAGTGCACCAACACCACAAGGTTCAACTGTATTCTCTATCGACCACCAAGTGATACTAACTTTAGAACACTTTTCGCTTCTCTTGCGGACACCATTGATCATTTATAAATTAACTATCCGAATGCCGAAATTGCCATCCATATATATATATATATAATATATATATATATATATATATATATATATATATATATATATATGTAGTAGTGGTTTTTTCGGGTATCCCGTGTTGGCTTGAAGTCCCTTGATGGACGGTTTCGCTGACGTTTCGATGGAATCTCATTCATCTTTTCCAAAGCGTTGATCACTGGTCGGTGTCTTGGCGTTGAATTCAACGCCAAGACACCGACCAGTGATCAACGCTTTGAAACAGACGGATGAGATTCCTTCGAAACGTCAGCGAAACCGTCCATCAAGGGACTTTAAGCCAACACGGGATACCCCAAAAACCACTTCTTGATTTCTAAAAATCAAGCAAAATTTGCCTCCAAAGTTTTTTTTTTTGGATTATTTGCTATATAATGACATAATGTTGTCAACATATCATTTGTTTTTACTTAATCATTCAAATCAATTTAACGAAAAAATAAGGGGAAACTTTTACTTACTTCTGACTGAGAGTTTCTATAAAGTTATTAGTAGGACAAAGAGTGGTGGTACGCTACTAGTTTTCCAAATTATTTAGGGTATTTTAAAACTTTGCTTTTGTGTACTTAAATAGAACTTGTTTATAAGATAAGATAGTTAAACATAGAAAATTATTTTTCAGCGAACAAAAAAATCTGATTCACTTGAATTATATTCCTAAAAATAGTTAGTTAGTTACAGTAAATTTTGTTATTCAAAACTATTTTTTTAATTTATGTTCAAGTGTGCATTTAATTTTAAATTAACAAGAAAAATATAGAGGAATAGATGATAATCATAATATATATTATGGTAACATGAGAGAGAACGGCCATAAAATAATTTATTACGTGAAGATGGAGAATCGTTCATTGCATGCTTATATACTGCCAATACCTAATAAAATTGTCGTCAGTTTACATATTGTGTAAATATAGAAATGTCTTATATATTACTATTTTACTGGTATTCATAATTTCCAAAAAAAAGTCATACAATATTTGCCAAAAAAGTTTTTTTTTGGAATATTTGCTACATAATAGCATATTGTTGTCAACCGATTATTCTTTATCATTCATTTATTCAAATATCTAGTAAATCTGATTTCACGAAAAAGTAAGGATACTTTTTTACTTAATTTAAGAGAAAATCTATAAATTTATTAGGGTGGCAGAAAGTAGTAACGTACCACTAGATTTTCAGATTATTTAGAGAATTTGTAAACATCAAAGTAATTATCTGTTTATACAATAAGAAACTTAAAGCCAACAAATTATTTTTTATAAATAAACTATCCACATTATCTAAATTTTATTGCTAAAAATTGTTTATTTAGTCGAAGTAAGTTTATTTTGCAAAACTATGTATGTATTAATTTTAATTCGATTATATAAATATCTAGTTAACTCGATTTCACAAAGAAATCGAGGGAAGCTTTTACTTAATATTGAGTGAGAAAAACAAATACATTATAAGGAATGCAAAAAGTAATGACGTGCTTTTAGTTTTCCAAATTATTAAGAGAATTTGAAACATTGAAATAATTTTCTGTACCTACTATTTTTTATTAAACGACAAAAATATCCGCATCACCTAAATTTTATTTTGCTAATTGTGTTTATTATTTAGTCAAAGTAAATTTGTTATGCCAAGCTATTTTTGTACATTTAGTTTCAAGTGTGCGTTTGGTTTCAAATTTAAGAAAAAGAGAAAGAAATAAAAGTAAATGATTAGCATAACATTTTATAGTAACATGTGAGACAATGACCATAAAATAATTTATTATGTTATATGTTGAATCGCTCTTACACGTTTTATAAATTTTCAAGACCAAAAAAAATGATTTCTGACATACTGGGTAAGAATTAAAATGTAGTACATATACATTAAAATAATAATCTCATCATAACTTCCATGAAAAGTCGAACAAAATTGGCTTCCAAAGTTTTTTTTTTGGAAAATTTGCTATAAAAAAACATAATGTTGTCATCCGATTACTTATTTCTATTTAATTATTAAAATATCTAGTTAGCTCAATTTAATGAAAAAATAAGGGGACATTTTTACCCAATTTTGACTGAGAAGATTTACAAAGTTATTGGGAAGGCAAAGAGTGGTGATAGTCTACTAGTTTTTTACCTTTTTTTGTGTTTTTTAAACAGAACCTATTTATACCATCCGTCACTATATTGATACTTGAATTATATTGTCAAAAATTTTTTAGTTCATCAAAGTAAATTTGTTATATAAAACTATTTTTCTACATTTAGTTAGTAGTTTAGTAGTTAGCAGTTCCAAAAAAGAAAATAATAAACATAATTCATTATGGTAACATGAGAGAAAATAATTTATTATGTGAATTCATTTTATGCGTATATATTCTACGTTGTAAAGTTTTTCATCAGTTTTATATATTGTGTAACTGCAAAGATGTGGGTTATATACAATAAAACGATAATGGTATTCATCATTTCAAAACAGAAGAAATATAATTTGTATCTAAAGTTATTTTTTGGAATTTTAGCTTTATTATAACATATCGTTTGCAACCGATTATTGTTTTTTCTTTTATTCAAATGTGTAGTGGAGTCGATTTTATAAAAAGGTAAGGGGATTCTGCATCAACGTATTTTTCTGCATGTTTAGATAAAACCTGTTTACACAATTAGCAACACACTCTGACGAAATTATTTTTTTAGAAGTAAAAATATATGCGTTACCTGAATTTTACTGTTAAAAATGGTTTATTTAAATTAAGTATATTTGCTATGGAAAACTATTTTTGAATATTTAGTTTTAAGGGTGAATTAGGTTTTAAATCGAAAAGAAAGCAAAATAATGGTAATCATAATATAGTTTGCTAACATGAGAGAGAATGTCATAAATAATTTATTATGTTAATATCGAGAATCTTTCAAAATATGCTTATATAGGTAAAAACTATCGTCAACTTACATATTGTATTATATATAATTGTAATCATATACATTAAAATTATAATCTATTCATCATTTCTAAAAAAATTAACACAATTTGTATCCAAATTTTTTTTGTGGTTTTTGCTTAGTAATAGCATAACGTTGTCAACCGATTATTTATTTTCACTCTTTTATTGAAACATTCAGTTTGACTCGATGATATTAAAAAATGTAAGGGGACACTTCTTAATTTTGACTGAGAAAATCTATAAAGTTTTTGGGAACTAGTAATATGCTACTAATTTTTTAAATTATTTAGGGTATTTACAAATATTTCTTTTGTATACTTAAATGATAAGAGACCTAAACCTAGAAAATTATTTTGTTAAAAACTAATCGAGGTGGTTCATTATATGATTACATATTGTCAATACGTTAAACTATATCGTCAGCTTAGTTATTGTGTAAAATAAAAATCTGCCTCATATACATTCAAATTATAGTCATTTTAATCATTTTTAAAAGAATCGGATAAAATTCCCAAAATTTCTGTTTTTGGAATATTTGCTGTATAGTAGCATAACGTTGTCAATCGATCATTCATTTTAATTCGTTTATAAATATCGAGGTAACACGATTTAACGGTAAAATAAGAGGGGGACCGCAAAAAGTGCCACCAGTTTTTCAAATTGTTTACAACATTTGAAATATTAATGTAATTTTTCTTATACCTACACAGAACCTGTTTATACGATAAGCAATTGAAACCTACTAAATTATTTTTCTTTATACACAAAAATATCTGCAGCTTCAAAATTTTATGGTTAAAAATTGTTTATTTAGTCGAAGTAAATTTTTTATGCAAAACTATTTTTTGTACATTTAGTTTCCAGGGGGCAATTGATTTTAAATTAAATAAAAGAAGGAACAAAAAAAAATGATAATCATAATTTATTATGGCAACATGAGAGATAAAGGCCATAAGATTATTATAGTAATTTGGAGAATCGTTCATTATGTGCTTATACATTCTCAGTACGCGAAACTATTAGTCAGTCATATTGTGTAAATATAAGCATGTGGTCATATACATTAAAATTTTAATTTTTTATTCATCATTTCTAAACAAAACAAATAAGTAGTATTTGTGACCAAAGTGCTAGATAATAGATTATTCATTTCTGTTATTTTATTCAAATATTTAATAAACACAATTCGCGAAAAAGTAAGGGACCTTTTTAGTTAATTTTGATTGATAAAATCTGTAAAGTTCTCAGGAAGGCAGAAAGTAGTGACGTGCTACTAGTTTTTTAAATTATTTAGAAAATTTGAAAATATCAAAGTATATTCTATGTACCTAACAGAACAGGAGTATACGATAAGAAACTTAAACTTACCAAATTATTTTTTTTTACGAATACGAAATGGTCATTAAGTGATTACATTGCTAAAAATTGTTTAGTTAGTCAAAGTTAATTTGTTATGCTAAATTATTTTTGCACATTCAGTTTCTTGAGTGTTTTTTGTTTTAAATTAAAAAGGAAAAGGAAGAGAAAAAACTGATAATTATAATATATTATGATAACATTGATAAAATGTCCATAAAATAATTTTACTATTTGAATACGAAGAATTATATAGTCCTAAATTGTAAGTACGTGGAAAATATTTATAATATAAAAATGTGGATTATATATTTTAAAATTCATATCAATTCATAATTTCTAGAAAAAACTTAAGACTCCAATTTTTTTTGGAATATTTGCTATATGATGACGTGACGTTGTCAACCTGTTTTTTTTTTAATCAGTTAATAATGTAAATATATAGTTATTTCAATTTCACAAAAAAATAAGGGGACACGTATATCAAATTTTAACTGAGAGGATTTATAAAGTTATTAGTAAGGCGAATAGCGGTGGCATGCTACTAGTGTTCCAAATTATTTAGAGTATTTAGGAACATGTTTTTGTGCACTTAACCATACTATAAGAAACAGAAATATAACAAATTATTTCTTTGCAAATAAAAAATCCTCATAACTTGTTTGCTAACATTGCTAAGTTGTAATTGTTTAGTTAGTCAAAGTAAATTTGTTAAACAAAACCTATTTTTGTCCATTTAGTTTTGAGCGTGCCTTATTTTTAAATTAAAAAGAAAAAGAGAGGAAGGAAGGAAATATAATCATAATATATTATGTTAACATGAGGGAATTATCGTAACATAATTTACTATATAAACACGAAGAATCGTTCATTATATGCTCATATATTGTCAGGTCGCAAAAATATCTTAGTTTTACATTGCGTAAATACAAAATTGTAGGTACTACAGATTCATATCATAATGGTATTGATAATTTCTAACAAACTCAAATGCCTGTAATGTGTCAACCGATTATTCATTTTTATTCATTTATTCAAATATTTTGTTGACTCGATTTCATCAAAAGAGAGAAAACTTTTTCTTAATTTTGGCTAAGAAAATATAAAAAGTAAAAGGGAGAAAGTTGTGATGTGCTACTAGTTTTCCAGTTTATTTAGAGAATTCGAAAATATCAAAATAGTGTTCTCTGTACTTAAACTGAACCTTTATACAATAAGAAAATTAAACCGTAAAATTTATTTTCTTACAAACAAAAATATTAGCAACGTCTTATATATATTGCCAGTACGTGAAACTGTTTCATCAACTTACATATAGGGGAAAAAGTAGAAACCTAACTTCTAAAAAACAGTTTAATATTTGCTTTAGACTAACATTAAGATGCCTCTACATTATGCCGAAAGATGCCGGTCGACCTGCGCTGATTGGCAAGGCCGAATAGGTATGGACGTCCCTATTAGCATTGACGACGTGCCGAAATCCAGCCCTGACCGATCCGAATCTAACCCGAATCAAATCCGTCCTGTTTAAAGAAAGCCGAATCGAAGCAAGTAGCTCGGAAGTGCTGGGCCTTCTTAGTTGGCATCTGTATTGGTACTCAGTGCGGGTAGTGTTTTTTGTGGTATAGGAATGCTTGTACTATTTTCTGTATTTTCCGTTTTTTCATTTTCGAATTCCGTTCCTCTGTTTTCTCGTTCCTCCATCTCGAATCTTTTGTTTTTGGGCAATATTTATAAGTATGGAGGAAACTGTCGAACAAACTTTTAATTTTATTTATGAGATGTGTCGTGCCCACCCGTTATTGTGGAACAGTTCAAATTCCGAGTATAAGAACATAAATGAGAGATATGATGAGTTTATTGAGATTGCCATTTCTTTTGGAATTGACAGGCAGGAAGTTGAGCGGAAAATTCAAAATTTGCAAAGCCATTTTGCGAGGTAATGGAAGGAAGAAGGCGGCAATAACAAGACGAAAAGCAGTGAGTAATATTGGGGTAAGTTTCATTTTTAAAATTTACAAAGGTAAAATTTTAACTAATTTGGGCCTAGAAGGTTTATTAAGTTATTTCGGAGGCAAAAAGTGGTAATAGGGTACTAGTTTTCTAAATTGTTCAGAATACTTTCAAACATTTTTTTGGATACTTACGAATGAAATCTGCTTATGAAATAAGACACTTAGACCTGCCAAATTATATTTTGCAAAAAAAAAATCCACATCACCTGAATTATATTACTAAAATTTGTGTAGTTAGTCGAAGCAAATTTGTTATGCAAGGGATATTTTTTTTGAGTGTCACATCTAATTTACCATCGTCATATTCTACATACAAAAAAAAATGATTTCAGTATTGAACTTATTTTTTTTTGAGGGGAAGCCACATATGACAAAAAAGAATTTGTCAATTGGCAAATTCGACAATTCACAAAGCCAACTAGGATTTTTTCTTTAAATGGCACTTTCTATGGATGAGCACACCATTAAATATCATTTTTCAGTTCGTTTAAGAAAATATGTATTAATAATTAATATTTATTTGCAGTCGTTACCATACATAGGGCCCTCAAATTATTGAACTGAATTTTAAGTTGCTCGCTTAATTTACTTTTCAAATTTGACGTATCAAAAAAATTATTTTTTCAATAAATTTAGTCTTTTGTGAGAAAGCCAAATATGATAACAAAAAAATTTAAACCTTGTCACACCATTAAATAACATTTTTCATTTCGTTTACAAAAATATATAATACATGGTATTTATTTTCACTCGTTACAGATGTACCGGGCGTTCAAGTTATTGAACTAAATTTTAACATTTAAGTGGCTAACTGAATTTAATGTTTTGCTCTTTGGGGTATGAAGAAATCTTTTTTACCAATAAAATTAATTTTTTTATTAGGAAGCCATATATGATAACACACGATTTGTCTCCTATCAAATTTGACAGATTTTTAAGATAACTAGGATTTTTTTAAACGGCTCTCTCTACTTATAAGTACACCATTAAATAGAATTTTTCAGCCCATTTACAAAAATATATAACACTTGTTATTTATTTCCAGCCGTTATCAATATGTTGGGCATTCAATTTATTAAACTGAATTTTAATTTTCAATTGCCTTATCCGATTTACTATTTTCCTATATGGCATATCGAAAAATTTCTTTTACTACCAAACCAAAAGTTTTTTAATACCAAACCAAAAATGATGACAAAAAATTTGTGACTTGTTAAATTTGACAGTTTACAAAAATCAAATTGAATTTTTTTAAATGGGACCCTCTACATATGAGCCCACCATTAAATAGCATTTTTCAAACCGTTTACAAAAATATTTAATACTTGATCTTTATTTTTAGTCGTTACCGATATACAGGGCATTCAAGTTATTTAACCGACTTTTACCCTTTAAGAGGCTCACTTGATTTATTATCTTTCTATATGGCATATCGAAATATTTTTTTATCTTAGTTTTTTATGAGGAAACCAAATATGATAACAAAAATTTGACAGATTACAAAGCCAACTAGGATTTATTTAAATGACACACACATATTAGTAAAAAAAATAAATAGAATTTATCAGTCCGTTTATCGAAATATGTTTTTTTTTCTTCTTCTTATGCTTTTTATAGGTCTGATGATCTATTATTTATTTATTTATACAAATTTTACGGGAAACCTCCTTGTAGTACAATTGTAAAACAGGTACAAATGCATATACAAAAATATTAAAAATTAAAAAAAACAAACACGACAAAGACTATGTCTAAATAAAAATATTCAACAAATACATAAACATCCTCAATAAACAAATATATAAAATAGATACAGGTAATGAAAGAACTAACCTCAGAAAATATAAAAACAATAATAGTATTAACAATAGTAAACACTGATCAAGTAGAACCTCTATAGAGCCCTCAGCAGCTGGGACCTAAATCCCAAGACAGAGCAGTTAAACATATCGAGCCGCCCATCCAATGAATTCCAAGTCCTCAAAGCTCTATGAATGGGAGAGTGCCTCCCATAATTCGTGCGATGGAAGGGAATGCAAAAGAGATTATGATGGAGAAGATTGCCTCTGGGTATATTAAAGTTTATTTTAGCGAGTAGCTGAGTACAGTCAGTGATTCCATTAATAAGTTTGAAGATAAAACATGCATCATAAAGAGATCTTTTCATTTCCAAAGTATGTAACCCTAAGGTCCTTCGCATGACAGTCTTATGATAATTTATAAGTGTGTACCGTTGCACTTGAGTGCGGAAAATCTCAAAATTGATTTTGCACTCTTTCAATTGTTCCCTTATGCAACTCATAAAATGGAGACCAAATTACCGTCGCACATTCCAAGTTTGCTCTCACAAGAGCACAATACAACACTCTCAAAACAGTCACAGAGAACTGCCCGCAAAATCTCAGATAGACTGAAATTCCTTCACAATATGTCATTAAAACAGTGCTGATCGAAGTCAGGCACCCGACAGTCATGATCAATATACACACTGGAAAAGCGCTTCGCAAATAAGTTGAAAATGTCAACACTGGAATGCGCCATAATTCCATCCAGGTGCATGCTATTCGGGAGATTAACCGCATTTCTTTTACTATTGATAAACCTCCAGAAGTATTTAGGGTTGTCAATAATAGAATTTTCCACTCGAATACGGTGTGCCTCATGACACTTTCTAGACTCAGCCTTACAGAGGGAACGGAAGTGCCCGAAAGCTACATAATCATCATACACTCTGGTTGACATGTATTTTTTTGTGGGCAGCCTTCTTTTTACAAATTAGATCCTTTAATAGTGGGGTGAACCATTTAGGAAAGCTTGAGTTCTTTACCCGCCCGACCGGAACAAAGTAGTCAACGCAGTAATACAGACTCTCATAGAATCTATCCACTGCATCATCCAAGTTTAAACCGCACAAACACTCCACCCAGTCATGCGAGATGAAAAAATTATTAATGGCAGGGCAATTAGCATTACGAAAATCGAGATATAGCTCATCGAACTCGGAGGTATCAAAAGACAGCCCGACCCTCAAGCAGTATGCTCTATGATGTAGAGATTCAGGTAATAGTATATCTTCAGCCTGATAAGCCTCAGCATCTGGTGAGAAACAGAAAAATAAATCTAAGAAAATATTTCTAAAATTAGGCACTTTAATCACTTCGTATAAGTTTAAGAAACGTAAGGTTTCTGCTAGCATTAAGGCAGGTGAGTTTTTCCGCGCACTTCACAGTAACGCCATAAGTCTCATTTTTCCAGATAGCATTGGGTAAGTTGAAGTTCCCAAATATCGCAAATTCAGCAACAGGGATGGACTCTGTTAGCTCTTGAACAGATAAACAATGTTGCTCATATTTATTATGCGGGGAATTAGGCGGAATATACACCCCCTCAACGATAATACACTTAGACCTTGTTCTGATTTCCACAAAAATCTGCTCCGTCATATCATAGGATACAGCTAATTTCCTGGACTGAAGCTTACTTGACACTGCAATTAAAACACCCCCCCTTACTTTTATCACTGGTTGTTGGTCCTCTGTCCAGGCGGTAAACATTGTAGCCATCAAAAGAGACTTCACCATAGGGAATGACCTTATGAAGCCAAGCCTCACAAGAATTATTACGGAATAGTCACACATGTACAAAGCTTCTCTGAGATCAGGCAGCTTTGAGAACATCTCACCTACATTCTGATAATAAAAGGTTAAGTAATTGCACTCCGCCCGCTGGGTGTCCCGTTTTTTGGACGTCGATTCTTCTCTCGGTTTAATGAGCCCAGCTATAAATGGAACCCCGTTTACGATATCTTATACCGAGATTCGTCTCACTCTCATTCTTCCTTCTTTCCATTTCTTTGTATAATCCCTTTAGGTGATTGCTCTGGATCTTAGTGAGGTCATTTTTAATGTCAATGCCTAAGGCCTTCAGTTTGGTTCTCTGCTTCAAGCAATGAGAAGCAGTAGTAGGAACTGGGAAGATAACGATCATTGGCCTATTTGAGCCCAACGTACGTCCCATCCTAGAAACCTTGAAGTTGGTAGACCCGCCAATATCCATTTTATTCAGAAAATGGACTATTTGCGCCTTATTATGGTCAATTCTTTCCGATGAAACTCTGGATGCACTCTCTTCCATGTTAAAGACGATGATGTTTTTTGGCGCGGTCATTGCGCTCCTGTAACTCGAGGTATGGATCGGTAATAAATGCTCTATCAGTCGGATTATTAGGCTGCTGAGTCTGGCGCAAGCCCTCATGATTATCTCCTGGGAGGCGGCTACGGAGCTCTGCAATTTCAGCTTCAAGAGGTACAATTTTTTCGTCACTAAGCCGCTGGGCCTCCTGCAATTCGGCAAGACTTGCCTGAATATCATTTTTTCTGGATTGCTAGAAGGTCAACAATGAGAGGTAGCTTGCCAACCATCTCTTCATCATTTTGGTGACTTCTCCGGTGGACGATTGCCTGCTGGTTTTCCTTCCAGAGCGATCTTTGGTAGTCTGTACTCTTGCATTCTTTTATAAGGTTATGCTAACGTCTTCTTCTCTGTCTTTTTCATCTGACTACGTCTTGCACGCCACATTGTTCCCTGATATTAGTATTTCGTGTCCTATGGTGTCTTCGCGTGACTCTATACCGTAGGTCATTATGGGTCTGATGCAAGTCATATATTTTAACCTTGGTGTCTGTTCACATGTATTGTTTGGTCCATTTAACATCTCTTAAGCAGCCTGAGATAATTAAAATATATAACTCTTTATATTTATTTTCAGTTCTTATCACTATATAGGGCATTTAAGTAATTACCGAATTTTAACTTTTAAGTAGTACAATTTCTTTTACGGCTGGACTATTATCTGGGGTAGCCAAATATGATAACAAAAAATTCGTCATTTTTCAAAATTGGACACACTACAAAGTCAACTAAATTTTTTAAAAATACATCGTCCACGTATAATTGGAAAAGTGACAAATTTTTTGCGTCATATTTGGCTTCCTCACAAAAAAATTAAATTTGTTAGGAAAGAAATTTTTAAGTGTTATATATTTTTATAAACG
>JAHKBH010000349.1:0-12524 GCA_019049505.1 Pachyrhynchus sulphureomaculatus
CTCGCGCAAATTATGAAAACATGGAAAATCAAAATACGCCTAGAAACACAGACCGAACGCATCCAAACAGAGGATCTGTACATCAGACGGGGTATATTTCAGGGAGACTCGCTCAACGCACTATGGTTTTGCCTCTGTCGCAATCCACTCTCAAATATACTAAACAGAACAGAGCATGGCTTCAACATCAGACACCAAAAAGTGAATCAACATAAAATAAACCACCTCCTATATACGGATGACATAAAACTCTACGCTGCCACAAAAACACAGCTGAAAGAACTCAAAATCACAGAAATATTCACCTTAGATGTCAATATGGAATTTGGTATAAGTATAAATGCAAAGTGCTCCATATCAACAAAGGCCAATGGAAGGGCCACCATGAGACAGAAACCATCAACAATAAAACTCTCGATAACATGTTCGACAAAGAAACATACAATATCTAGGCTTCCAACAAAGCACCAAACTCAATCACACTCACATCAAAACAGAGCTCTGAACCAAATTCCAAAAACAGACTCACGAAACTTTTACACTCAACTCCCAATATCTCACTAAAGCCATCAACCCGTTCGTTATACCTGTACTCACATATTCATTTGGTATCATCAAATGGTCACAAACAGACATAGAAAACATTCACATCCTTGTACGTTCTCAATTCACCAAATACAGGAAATTACACCCAACGCATACAAAGAAAGACTTACCATCGAGAGGAAGGCAGGAGGAAGAGGAATCATAGACATCAGATCACTACACACAAAACAAATACAAGTACTTAGGAAATTCTTTCACAGCAAGCAAGCCAGCCTCCACACAGCGACAGTGTAAGCAGACAAAAACTACACACCTCTCGACTTATCCCGGACAGACCACTCAGCAAATACACACAGTCACATCCAATTACAACAGGAAAAGATGAAAACGTGGTCAGAGAAAACACGCCACGGAAAACACAGATACCACATAGAAAAGACCACGTAAATAAAAAAACAATCATACCTGTTTACAAGATGGGCAGCTATTCCCTGAAACAGAAGGGTTCTTACTTACTATTAACCAGAAAACTACCAGACGCATATCATCAAAGACCCAACTATTACAAAAGACAGATGCAGGAAATGCCACTAGCAGAAAGAAACGATCGAACACATAACAAGCGGATGTAAAAATATTAGCCGGAACGGAATACACAGCCAGGCATGACTCAGCTGTCAAAGTAGTTCACCAAGCAATAGCCACAACATACAAACTCATAGAAAACACAGATCCCTACTACAAACACACACACACATACATCCATACCTGAAAATAAAGATTACAAGCTCTACTGGGACATCAGTATCCATACAGATAAAACAGTCTCCGCCAATAGACCCGATATTACGTTTCAGTGCAAAAAAGGAAAAGTCACCTATCTAATTGAGATAGCTGTCCCCAACGACACAAACATCCAAACGAAATACACAGAAAAAATTTCCAAATACGCAGACCTTGCAACGGAAATAAAAAGGCTATGGAAGTAAGAAAAAATTCATCATTGTCCCCCTCATTATATCAGCCACAGGCCTTACACCAATAATATTTACACCACAGGACTCGACACAAACATACACACAGAAACATTCAGCAGTCAATGATTTTGAAAACATGTAACATTATCAGGTCATTCCTTAATACATAATGGTAATAGCGCGTTTGTGTTGACTTGGTTTTGGCCCGTCAGCCAAACGGAACCATATTGATCAAATGTGAGAAAGAAGAACTTTTTTGTAATGATAATAATAATAACTGCACCAGACCATGGTAATGACAATGGACAAGAACAACCACATGCACAAAGCGAATCTCCAACTCCATCAGGTAGTAACCAAACCCAGACCTTGTCTCAACTGGTCTACCTGAAAATAGAGCAGTAGTCATGTCCATAACAACCCAAAGAAGACAACAATGGACACAGGAGTAATACAAAGAAGTAATGTGGTGCTAGAGTACTAAGCTAGAGCCTCAAAAGCTAAAGATGGTGTGATCAAGGCTACCAACGCAATATGGCGACAAAGGAACCCCGACATTTTTAAGAATATAAACCCTAATACTCTCGCAAACCAAAGGTGCTATATAATGAAAGGGAAAAAGGTAGCCGATACTGAACTGGACGAAATTAAAGCCCAAGTTAATGAATTGCTTGAGAGAACTGAAACCCCAGATGAGTCACGTGAGGTCCCAATTAATACAGTAGGGGGAGGTACAGCCACTGAATTGATTCCCGCCAATAGACCAACCAACCTACTGGGACCTGAAAAAACCAATGATTTAATTGATATGGAGACTAAAATCCTACAAGCACTCACCACAATTCAAGCATACAGCATCAGCCAACGAAAAAAAAACTAAATAAAAAAATAAATCTAACACAATATAAAACGAAACATTACTGCGGCAAACATGGCCCTAGCCCAAATAAAAGAAAACAAGAAATTGGACCTCACAATCATTAACGAACTTATGTACGCTGCAGCCTACGCAATCGCAGGTGAAGAAAAAGGAAAGACCGATAGTGATAACAAGGAGCCTGCCTGGAAGGTAAGGATTGCGAAACATATTGAACGATACAGAAGCGAGCTTGCTGTCATAAGGGAATACAAGAAGGGTGTCACTACGGCACAAGTGCATAAGAAAATTAGAACTATTAAGAAAAATTATCAATTGTATGGAACTATTGTGAAAATCGAGCAAAACATTGTCATGAAAATGCAAGCAAAAGCGCAGCGGTTAAGAAGATATACTAAACGATGTGATCAATACTATCAAAAACAAACTTTTTCGAGAGGCTGCCTAAACGATTTTATTGACACCTAAACAGTAAAAGAGCCGAAATAAAAGAAACCCCGACACAACAACAAATAGAACTTTTTTGGGGGAATATATTAGAAAACCAAGTCACCCATAACCAAAGGGCCCCATGGATTCTAAAAGAACAGCAGGAATAAGAAAATATTCCAAGAGGAACATGGAGCGACTTCTCTAACTCAAATCATCAAGCGTACGCATAGTTGGAAATCTCCTGGACCAGACCAATTGCAAAATTTCTGGCTAAAGCAATTTACGGTCCTTCATGTAGATTTAACGGAAGCACTGAATGAAACCGTTAAAAATCCAGGAAGTATTCCACTCTGGTTGACAGCTGGTACGACGTACCTGCTGTCAAAAGGCAAAGACACCAAGGAACCAAAAAATTATCTTCCCATTACGTGCTTACCAACACTTTACAAAGTTCTAACAGCAAGCAATATCTAATCGTATATACGATTACTTAATCAAGAACAAGATATTTCCAGATGTGCAAAAAGGATGTAGAAAGTCACCAAGGGGTTGTAAGGACCAACTGTTAATAAGCAAAATGGTAACTGGTTTTGCAAAAAGACGTATGCGAAGCCTTGGGTTGGCGTGGATTGAATATAAAAAAGGCATTTGATAGTGTCCTTCACTCCTGGGTAAATACAGTGATGAGAACTTATCGGATCAGCCCGGTAATAACACAATTTGTAGAACAATCGATGCAAAATTGGAGAACAGAAATGTGCTATTTCATGCAAGAAGATTTATTCAAACAAATACCACCAATATCAAGAGAGTCATATTCCAAGGGGCTCCTTACCCCCCCTACTATTCTGTTTGGCATTAATTCTCTTAACCAACGTGTTAAATAGACAGAACGCAGGAGTTAATATCGATGAAAACACTGATATAAATCGTTTGTTCTACATGGACGACCTTAAGTTGTTTGCCAAGGACGAGAATCAGTTACAGCTGGCACTTGGTGTCGTGAAGAAGTTTAGTGACGATATAAAGATGGAATTTGGAGTGGATAAATGTGCTACGGCAATTTACAAACGTGGCAAACTTAGCAAAAGCCAGAATATCAAGCTGGACGAAAAGACTATAATAAGGAATCTAGATGTGACCGAAGCATACAAATATCTTGGCTTTGAAGGAAAAGAAGGTATAGATAATGATTAAATGAAAAAGACAATGGCAAAGGAATACAACCATCGTGTACGCCAGGTATTAAACACCGAACTGAACGCAAAAAACAAGATAACAGCAATAAATACTCTGGCTATGCCAGTCACGACATGTAGTTTTGGCATCGTTGATTGGCTAAGAGGGAAATCAAGAATATCGATCGGAAAACTCGGAAACTCTTAACAATGGGCAGGATTCATCACCCAACAGCAGATGTGTGCAGGCTTTATATCAAATGGTGAAACGGTGGAAGAAGACTTATCGAACTAGAGTCGGCGTATAACTCAGCCATTACTGGCCTAAGCGACTATATAACAACAGGAAAGGATAGGTTTTGTAGAACAGTAAGCAGCTACGACTTGTCGAAGCCAAGTACTCGCTACAGAAAGAGTGCGAGACGAAAAAATTGAAATACTTTGAAAATGAAACTGGTACAAGATGAGATCAAGTACGACTCAAAAATAATATCGAGAATTAAGGAATAGAACTGCTGAAAGGAAAACCACTACATGGACAATTCTACCGAAATCTCGATAAAACCTTCGTCCATAAAGGAAAAAGTATGGGATGGTTGCGTAGTTCAGGCCTTAAAGGGGAAACACAAAAATCTTTTAATAGCAGCACAGGACCAGGCCCTTAGAACTAGATACTTCCAAAAGAACATCTTAAAACAAAACGTCAACAGCAAATGCAGAACGTGTAATGCAGCTGAAGAACATATAAGTCACATAATTGCGGGATGCTCGACGCTCGCACCTAGTGAATATACTCATAGGCATAACAAAGTAGTTCGTATGTACACTGAACCATATGCCGAGACATTGGGATGCGAGTGTCGAACAAATACTATAAGCATTTGCTGGAAAAAGTTATTAATTACAATGACGTTATCATCATGTGGGATTATCCAATCATAACCGACCGAACAATACTGGCCAATAGACCGGACATAGTCCTGCATGACAAAAAGCAAAACAAGTGCTTCCTAAGAGATGTATCCATTTCCAGATGATGCAAAGTGGCACTCAAAGAAACATAAAAAATTAGTAAGTATAAAAATCTAGAGATAGAAGTGAGCAGAATGTGGAATACGACAACAAAAACAGCATCAGTAGTATTAGGGAGCATTGGGAAACAATAAAAAGGGGACTAGACCAGTACCTTCAATCAGTAGGTCATCATATAGGTCAACCAAACCTATATGAAGCGCAGAAGATCGCGCTCTTAGGCACCGCACATATCCTAAGAAAAGTGCTGGGCTAAGCTTCTTTGATTACTTGTTGTAATCTGACTTAGTCCGATACAACCGCCAGAAAATCAGCGTGAAATTAAAAGAAAAAAAATAATTCTGGATTTCCCCACCCTTTTTACAACAATATTAACAGAAGCACAGAGAAAATGTTCATAGCGACCAGAATTTAGTGGGATTAATGATACAGAGAATTAATTCCATCGAAGTCTGGCTACTATAAACATCTTCTCCACGTTTTTGATCTACAATGTTGTGAAATGGTGTAACCTTCTAATTTAAAAAGAAAATATTCTGATTAATGACCTGTATGTGAAACTTTAATTGGGTTAAACAAGGTACAACATTATCATATACAGCTACAATAAAAATTTAGTAATAATACAGGAGTCTTAAGGATGGCAAGAGCCAATACTCAATCTGGGGAAAAAACCTATAGTAGGTCAGAAAGATGTACCAATTATTATTAGCAGCATTTGAGGTCTGTTTGGAAGTATTGTGTCAACAACTTTACCTTCATAATCCTCCTTTTCGGAGGAACATATGCTTGACCTACTTTACAAAAATTATGTTTTTTCTAACAGCTATCTACAATTATGTAATAACCAAAGTGGTAGAGGAAGCACACATGACAAAAACTGAAAAAATGGAAAATTATAACGCCTACATGTATATATACATATAAATTGAAAATATGCTAGATTGGGTGGTACAGACAGTTAATAAATTAAAAATAATAAGTGTAGGAAACCTCTTCCCAATTTTTAAAATTGATTACCTACTCATAACCATAACTTTGTTCGAAAACACCTTAGATAAAATTAATGGTAAATAAAGGATATAATTGCCGTCTATTTTAGTTCATTAACCTTGACCTAGAACCCTACATTTTCAGGAAATGATTACAGAAAAACTTACCGCAAATCTCTCGGCACTGTAACTGCAGCACATAGAACCATCTCCAGTGACCTGCAGCTAAATAAGCCACCACAGCAACGATAATTAATTGTACTAGGAACTGCCATCCAAAAAAGTAATAAATTACGGCAGCGAGGCCTGCTAGAACCCCGAGGATTATAGCCATGACAACTAGGCGTCGTAACAAAACGCGCACTGGCCGCGTTTTACGACTTCTTCGCCTCGTGCTGACGTTATCGTTACATTTTTACCTTTGCCTCCGGTGACCCGAGCCCCGCTCTCTACGTTTTCAAGTGACGGCGAAACCGGTATCTGTAAAATAAACAAAATGGGAATGTCACACTAGACTACTCACATGTGTACATGAAACGTCATTCATTCAGGTCATAAGATGTATGTTAGGTTGCCTATCAGCAATAGCGAATGATTAAAGCCACATTGATTTCCTTTAAAACGACGATTAGGCAACACTGTAAACACATAGCGCAGAGATCTTCATGGGCCCTTGTAATTAAGGAGGACAACCTTTTACAACACTGTAAACAAAAGAGCACAGAGATGTTTATAGCGACAAAAATTGACGGAATTAAATTGTCTGTAGGTTTGGTATTGTTAATCACGCCAAATTCTGATTGTTATAAACATCTTCCCTGTGCTATTTTGTTTATAGTATTGTAATATGGTGTTTCGCTTAATTAGAAGTGACCTTGGTGATTAGAATTTTGGAAGGATTAACAATACCAATCAAAACAGACAATTAGTTCCTTAAATTATAGTTATTTAGTATTTGCAAGTAAGCGAGACCACCATTTTACAACAGTGTAAATAAAACAGCGCAGGGAAGTTTTTTAGAGCAACCACAATTTGATTGTCGGTTTTGATTGCTATTATTACTCTCGCTAATTTCTGGTAGCTACAATCATCATCCTAGTGTACCTTTGTGTATAATGTAAAATGAATTTTCACTTAATTACAAAAGCACATAAACATATTCGTTGTAGTTTTTTTTTGTTTGTAAAGTTAAAAAATGGTGATTCGTCGTAATTAGGGAAGTAAGTAGCTACTAGAAATTTGGGGGGGATTGGCGGTCCTTCGTGTGCAGTGATGGGTTAATTACCAACGGGAATAGCTCAAGCATATATTCATATATACCAGTTTTTGTTTACTAATTTGTTGTGACGAAATCTTATACCTCTTATTACTTTTGTTGCTAAAGGAAAGTAGTGTATTCTTTACGTTTTAGGGTTCCTAGATCGTGAAAAAGATAGTTACTGTTTGCCTTCGGTCTGTTGGCACGATAACTCTCGAACGAAATGAGGTATAAATTTTAAACTTGGTATATATATATATATATATATATATATATATATATATATATATATATATATATATATATATATATTATAACACCCAATAAAAAAATGAAGCCTATAATTTTTGAACGATATAGTTTAAGACGCAGAAGATGAAAGGAGTGGAGATCCATAAATTTTGTATAGTTTTAATAATATTATGCTAGTTTTTTTTCCTCGCTTTTTGTTGGGGGAGGGGAAGATTAGAGGGGTTGTTTCCTATATGTGTATGTCCCTTTTAAGGTTTTTGGAGCCAAAGAATTTCAAAATCAGGTTCTTGTTCATTACTTTTAATTTGAAGAGGTGAAAGGAGTGGGGGGGACCGTTAAATATTGTATATTTTGAATAGTATTTTGAAAGTTTTTCCAAGTTTTTTTGGTTAATGTAATTGACAAATTTTAAGCCTATTATTTATAGTAAAATATATAAGGAGTTAAAGACGTGGGATGGGAGGTTTAGAGTGCTGCTTCACCTATATGCTATATGTCCTTTTCGGGATTCTTGGACTGTAGGAAAGGAAAATTAAGTTATCTTTTCATTATTTTTAATTCTAATAGGGAAGAGAGTGAAAAAGATGGGAGAATCTTGTATAGTTTCAATATAATGATAAACAATTTTCCAGCTGTTTCAAATGGAAGAATGGGTAAATTTTAAGCGTAATAATTTATAATAAGGTTATAGTGCATGGTTCGGCCTATATATGTATAAAATATTATTGTATTGTATATACGTATAAATTACACAGGTATACAAAAAAAAGTTCTCTGTCTTTTAAGTAAGATACATGTTTTCTTAAGTATTTTTTTTTATGTTGAATCCAAAAAAAATCATAAAAAAAAAACATCCACCGTGAGGTTTTTTTTCAGAAAACACACTTAAAGTTGCCAGAAAATTATTAAATTGAAAAAAATACATTTAAATAAATAGAAATCATAAAAGAAAATCAAACATTCGGTCATGTAAAGACAAATTGAAAAGACCCAAAAAAGAAAAAGTTATGCCTAATGCCTAAAAAATTTTTTTCTAATGTAAAACAAAAAAAAAAGAAAATTAAAAACAGAATTTATAAACGAAAGATTTAATTTTAATTTTATGTAAAACAGTTAAAATAAATAGTAGATAAGTAAACAAATCACTCACACACTCATATACTCAAATATTCACATACTAAATCACACCTTCACTCACTCGCATATCATCATACTCACTCACTCAATCAGTTACTTACCAACTAACACACTCACTCACTTCTATACTCACTTCCTCACTCGCTCACACACTCGCTCGCTCAATCACTCACTTCATTCACATACCCCGATATTCATTCACTTCCACACTCACTCACTCACCGGTTCACTTACACACTCACTCCACTCCCGTTTCACTTACACACTCACTCACTCGCTCACTCACTCACTACCTCACTAACATTCCCCCATATTCACTCATTCAATCTATCAACATTAGACTGCATTTTGCAACCTTTTGTTCCTGAATAGTAAACGAATATTTTTTTTCAACACTAAACACTATTCCTCATGCTTTGAAACCAAATTTGAATTTCAAATTTAAAAACTATTAGAAATGACGAGTTTTGTTCTAAAAAAAATCTTGTTTAGCTGTTGCATTTATTTACTTAAAAAAGCATTTTACCAACCACATAGCACTCTTGTAAGTGTTAAAAGCGAGTTTTTTGTTGAAACTGAACATAAAACTTTATTTTTTGATGTTAAGTCAGGATTAAAAACTTCAAAAAAAAACTGGAAATAATAGTTTTATTCAATATTAATAAAAAAATTAAAAACAATTTTTTAATTTAGCGGTTTGCACATATTTATTTTAAACAGCATTTTGCTACGTAGCTTAGTTAAAGGTGGTGTATGCGTGTTTTTGTTGAACATGAACACTAAATCCTAATATTTTTTTTTATGATAAATGTAGATTCAGAACATTTAAAGATGATAATTTTAATGATTATACTCTTTTATATTATTAAAAATGTATTTTTTTCAATTTAATAGTTTTCTGGACACTTTAAGTGTGCTTCCTGAAAAAATCTCACGGTTGGTCTTTTTTTGGATTCAGCATAAAAAAATACTTAAGAAAACACGTGTCTCAATTAAAAGACAGAATTTTTTTTGTGTATACCTGTGTTATTGTACATTATAAGTAACAATCATATTCTTAATAGACATAATCAATGATTTTTAAGTCTTAATAGATATAATTTGAAATACAGAAAGCCAAACAATTTGAATCTTAATGTGGGTTTCTTTCGGGAGTTGAGGCCGTGTTCTCCAAGTATTAACTTCCTGACGTTTTGTTGGCACTGCGGTCAACATTTTCAAAGGCGATGGGGCAGTGGTCGAAGGTTTCTTCTTGGTTGTTTCACTGTCAACTGTGTTCGACGACATAGCGCTGTCTGGTTTTGTATATTTCGGAGTAGGTGTGGCCATTTGGACTCTCAGCCAATCAAGCGCCAGCGGCTTTTCCCTGTTTCTTAACGTTTTTTGTTTGTCCTAATGCGAGCGTTCAAGTTTTGCCTTTCGTCTTTTTTATTGAAATTCCGTTGTGTTTGTGATTTCCATAGTCTCTCTGTATAACCTCGGTAGTAGCTAGATACGTTGGCTAGAACTTGAGTCTGGTCGAACAGTATTTTGTGGTCTTCCTGGGTAAACGTGTGCTCGGCTACGGCAGATTTGTCTATATGTCCTAGTCGGCAAACTCCTGTTGTGTTTAATTTGAATCTTGTTTATACATATGTCGAATTGTATATTCATCTTAACTACACAGTAAGAATTTTCTATGTGATGCTATGATAGCTCGGCGTGCCTTCCTTGCTAATCAAAATAGTTTAAATTTTCATAATTAGTTTATGATACCATTTTGTTTTTTTTATGTAAATATCCAATTTTAATTGGCTTTATATAATAATAATATATATATATATATATATATATATATATATATATATATATATATATATATATGCAATTGATTTTGATAGAGCATAATTCTATATACAAAGTGAAGCTTCATTAGCAGTAAAAAACCGGCCAAGTGCAAGTCGGACTTGCGCAATTAGAGTTCCGTACGTTGGTAGCTTTTAGAATAAAATTTTTGTTACGGAGGTATAAAATGATCAATGACTTCACAAAACACATCCCAAATGAGTTTTCATAAGTTTTTTTTCTCCGATCTTTACTGAAAACTGATGACTTTGAATTTTTTTTATATATTCCAGGTAATTTATTAAAGGTATGCACTCGTGATAAATTTTGTTTAATCTACATCCTGTGGAAATTATTCCCGAATTTTTTCAAAATTTTTTGATCAGTACTTTTCGAGATAAGGGGCCGATAGCGATTTTTCGAAATTTTTAAAAATGATACAAAGAAAAGTGTGAGCAAGTATTACATTATATATTTTTTCGAACTCGTATTTTTACAAGCTTTCATTTGACACCTCACTCGATAACCTGGTAAAAAAAAATTTCACTTCCGATTTCAGCTCCCAAAACTAACCCCTTAAGTCAAAAGTTAACTTTCAAAACTACACGACTCTGATGAGGCCTTCAATTCCTATATTAGTGCCAAATTTCAACTTTCTATGTCAAAGCGGGAGTGCCAGACAGAGGGACACCGAAGTGATCTTATAAGTGTTCCGTACGGAACACTAAAAATACAAAATATACGAGTAGTATAGATTCTGAATATATTGCATCGTTGGACGTTTCATTTTTGCAACGGTCATGATTTTTTCCTTAGTCGATTTTAAATTTAACTTTGTCGCAAGTCAGAATAAAAAAGAAAGATAAATTCGCTCCTTATTTTTCTATTACTTCTATATAGCATGTACCAAGGGAGGGTCGGCAGGGCATATGCCCCATACTCCCGCCGTTATAGATATAGGAATAGCTCCCCCCTAGAAACAGAACTTTTTTGTTGGGGGGTTCTGTTTGTGATAAATTTACTCCCGGTTCTTTTTTGTGAAAAATCCCCTTCTCGGTCGTTGATTTTTAAAATTAGGTGTATGTTGTTGGGGGTTACATTGTGTGTCTTTTTATGAAAAATCTCCCCCTCTCCAGCTATCACTACTTAAACTGGGTGTAAGTTATTAAACTTCTACTGAATGAAAGGTTTTTCGTTTTATAGTTATGTGTAGAGGGGCGTAAACTTTTATAGTGTTTCAATGTGTTTTTTTCCATTACAAAGGGCGTTTTTACCCTTGGTGTCCAGTTGTTTTCCTGTCCGTCAACCTGGCCACGCTACTAGGGTATACACTATATTTTGAATATGTTTTCATCTCCGCACTATATATAATAAATATATTTACGTATATAGGCGCACAGTGTGTTCCACCAAAAACTTCAGAACTATTATAAAAAACCAATCCGTGAGTAAACTGAAAAACAGAAACAATTTCAATTATCAAAAATTAAATGATTAGCATAAATTCAAGTTTTGAAAATGAGAAATCAAGGTTCTTGGATTTCCATCCAATCAAAGCTTCTGTTCCATGTGAACTCTTATTAAGTTCATTTGTCTATAACTTTATCTTAATAATAGTTATTAAATTAACGTATTAGATTTTCAACTTTGGTTGGCATAAATAATTTTTTTAACAATAGATCAAAGTTCCACTTTAATATAAAATAACCGGTCGAGTGCAAGTTGAACTTGCACAATTAGTGTTCCGTACGTTAACTGCTTTTAAAATAAAAAATGTTGTTATGGTGGTATAAAATGATCAGTGACTTCACAAAACATACCCCAAATGAGTTTTCAACAAAGTTTGTTTCCAGTCTTTACTGAAAACTGATGACCTGTGAAATTCTTGTTTTTTTTTTTTTTATATACCAGATAAATTATTAAAGGTAATGCACTCGTGATAATTTTCGTTCAATCTATACCCCGTGGAGAATATTCCAGAGTTTTTTCAAAATTTTTATTCAGTACGTTTCGATATAA
>JAHKBH010003514.1:0-12192 GCA_019049505.1 Pachyrhynchus sulphureomaculatus
TTGTACTTAGGACTTTTATTATTTTCCCAAAAAGTTTGTTGCGACTTCTTTAAAACTAAGCCAAGCAGCTTTTTCAACTTTATCCATTTTAGTAACAAATAATGAATCTTGAAAACATTTTCTTATTTGTGGCCCGTCAAATACGCCTGCCTTAATTTTAGCTTCAGAAAATTTCGGAAATTTTTTATGCAAATATTTGAAACATGGGCCGTTTGTATCTAATGCTCTCGTGAATTGCTTCATAAGTCCAAGCTTAATGTGAAGCGGGGGAATAAGAACTTTTCCTGGATCTACCAATGGTGGAAACAATACATTATTTTCATCAGGAGTGAACCCCCTCTTGTTGGCCAAATTTTTTTCTTATAATGACGTTCCCTGTCTCTGCTATTCCACAGACATTTATAATAGGGATAAAGTGTAAACTCTGACTGTTGGCCAAGCAATATTGTTACAAATTTCAGATCTCCACAAATTTTCCAGTTATGATCAGCATATTTTATTTTTATCAAAAGCTGCTTCA
The DNA here is from genome assembly GCA_019049505.1 of Pachyrhynchus sulphureomaculatus. NCBI lineage: Eukaryota > Metazoa > Arthropoda > Insecta > Coleoptera > Curculionidae > Pachyrhynchus > Pachyrhynchus sulphureomaculatus. Next base: position 521 of record JAHKBH010003514.1, read on the forward strand.
TTTTTTTCATATTGCTCTTCCATAACTGTGGAATGAGCAATCGGAATGGGAGCGTAAACGTTGGTATTATGCAGCAAAACTGCCTTAATGCTCCGTTTAGAAGAATCAATGAACAGTCTCCATTCTTCAAGATCGTATGAGTTATTTTGAAATTCATCCATTAGACCTTTTACATCGGTACAATATGAAAGTGACAATTCCTCGTCCATTGTGAAATATTTTTGAAATTCTTCATCTCTATTTCTATAATAAGAAATCGTAGCTTCTGGCTTAAGTAAATGTATTTTCTTTAAAAAGGAAGCAAGATGCTCTGAACCATCTTTGGATAAGCCTAAATCTCTGACTAGATCACTAAGTTCTGACTGTGATACGAGTATTGTTTCTGGTTTACGGTTGTATGGTAGAAATTCTTTATCTGTGTCACTAGTATATGATAGGTTGTCACTAGAACATTCATTAGTAACAGTGTTTGAATCTTTTTCGACAGTCTCAATGTTTTTCGGCATGAACTGATAAGGTGAAATCATTTGTTTCCATAACATCAGCATCAAGTGGTTCAGGAGGCGGAATTAGTTTAGTTGGTCTTGTTACTGTCGAAACATCGTTATAAGTAATAGTGCTTTTATTTTTTCGGTTATGCCTAGATACAACATTCATACAAAAGTAGCAATCATTTTCACTGTATGGTCTATTCCATATTGCTGGTCTGGAATATTTAATTGCCTTCTTATTGATGTACAACATTATTTTGCAAGAACTGCAAATGATGTGGGGAACCCAATCTGTATCCTGGTGCTGTATTTCAATGTTAAAACAATCCTTATATAAGGTTTTAATCTTATCCGTTATCGGTGACCCCATTTTACTCAATACGTGTTGACAGCAAATATAACAAAATGAATCACTGTTTTTATCGCAATTATGAAAAGTCCTTGTACCGTGAGACCGTTTTCTTGTAGCATTATACTCTACATGAGCCAAGTCACCCACACATGAAGAGCTACGGTCGCTGGATGGCGACGGCTGCGGGCCCGCTTTCCCACCTTGACCAACCGCCGATACTGGGTTTCCGAGTCCCTGCATCGTAATTCTCTTTCTTCTACCTGCCATGACGGCATCTAAGCCGTTATCCAGGAACTCTGCCGGCTAGTGGAGTAACACCGTTGCCCACCGTCACCACGTGGAGGTGCCCTGGATGCAGGTAGAAGAATAAAAATCGACCGATGAATTTTCTCGGCGTTCAAAATGGCGCGAAAACATTTACCATCTTGAATTTTGCAAATCCAACCTCAGATTCGTGATCAGCGACCCAAAAAATCCCCGTGTACCAAATTTGGTAAGGATCGGTTGAATTTTAATTTGAATTCGTTTTTGCATTCGAGAAGCACTATATCTGTCTGATATATTGAGGTTAGAAAGAAAACAGAACTGTATGGCTCAATCCAACCGATGAATATTAGCTTAGCGTGTCCGAATACATATTAATACATCTTTGGATTCATGAAAAAGCTTGAATCAATTTTTTAGGAGTATATTTTTCTTAATTTTTCCTAATTTTTACCTATTTTTTGAGGTTAGAAAAAAATTGAGATGTGATGGCAATATTCTGACGTCAGATTCGTGATCAGCGGGCAAAAATACTACGGATCTGATATATCGCATCAAAAGTATACCCCACTTTTTTTTTTGTGGGGCTGTGTTATTATTCAATATTTAATCCATTTTGGGTTCAAAAAGTTCAAAACCAAAACCATTGGTCGGTTAATGTATGTTGAGGAATTTTCGAAATTTTCGAATTATTGGTCCATATTTTTTCCGCGAACCGCTTAACGGGTCTAGATATATAAATTTTTTGCAAAACGAATTGACCCAACTTCTTGAAGAAGTTGATAACTTTGAAAGGGAACAAATGTGGATTCAATAAGGCTGAGCTCCTGCTCATTATCACAGGAATTTTTAAACGATTGTTACCCACAAAATGGATCGGTAGGGATGGATTCATTCAGTGGCCCCCTCGGTCATGTGACTTAACACCTTTAGGCTTCTTTTTGTGGGGCTACATTAAAGATCGTGTTTATGTGAATCCCTATGCAACACCAGTAGATATGGAAAATAGGTTACGGGTGCGTGCAAGACAATAACGCCCGTTATGCTAAGGAAAGTGAAGGAAAATATAGTAAAACGACTAAACATGTGTCAATTCAAGTAGACGGGCATATTTATGAACATTTATTACGTCATAATAATTAATCATTAGATAAGTAAAACTATATTGAAATTATTATTAACTATTTGTTCATGTTTTCACAATAGCGTAAGTGTATTAAAAACAAGAATAAAAATTGAAAAAATTCAATATAAATCGAAAACTATTAGAAATAGATATATGAAATATTTAAGTTGGAGGGTTTTCAAAATCTATAAGAAAAACAGTAATGTACAGGATGTGCCATTTAAAAAATTTGAGATTGTTCAATTTAAAATAGTCGAAATGTACAAATTTATTTTGAACACCCTGTAGCATATAACTCAAATTTCTTTACATATATCTTTTTTTCATCTCTATAAAACGCTCGTACCAATTATGAGTATTTCACCTTCAGAAACAATGGCGCTACTGGCAATTTTTTACAAAACTGAAAACTATTATTTTTTTTAAAAAATTGAAATATTAGAAAAACTACTAGATTTAGGTATATAACATTAACAATAAAAAAGTTATAAAATTTTACGCAGAATTTAAAAATATATTAGAAAATAGGATGTTCCGTTTTAAAAAACATATGTTATATCGGCCACACTTTTTTGAAGTATCGTGTATATTAAAAAAATAATTTTAAACTGTGCACCTTAACATTCCCTAAAACTATTGTATTTAACATTTTTTCGACATTTCCGAAGCAAATGAGATAATGAACTTTACTCTATCCTTTAATCACCCTGTATATTTACCACTAGAGGTGGCTATAGCGTTGTGTATGTCTGCCTTCTAGGCGCGAGACCAGAGTTTGAATCTCGGCTCTGAAATAATAAATTCAAAAAAAAGAAACAAAACTTTACAAACGTGACGATCGCCTATCTCGAGAAAGCCCTCTCACTTTGGCTCTTTGGAGCAGGCATTAAACTGTAGGTCCCCATTGCCTGTAGGATACTTAAAAAAGGGCAAAGGCGAGAAGATCACGTACGTCCATATCGGATATGGCAATTGAAGGAAAAGAATTGAAGGAAGGAAGGGTTTTCAAGGTTGACAATGAATATAGCTCTTGCAGCCAATTTTTAAAATACTTAATAGTGTCATAAAAATTTGTTTTATTAGGTCTTGATAATCTCTTTTGAAATTATTATGTCAAGAGTTAAGGATATAATTAGTAAATTATGGATTAAAACCTTTTTAGAAACCTAACATTACCTTTTCAAGTACAGAAAATAAATTGTTCAGTAATCAAACTTGTGATTGAAACTCTTTAAATTAGGAATAATCTTTCCTACCCTAAATATAAAATCTAAAATAATTTTTAAATGGTATGATTGAAAAGTTTCCGAATAATGATATAAAATTAGAAGTAGTTACTTTTAGTGACTTCCGCCATATTTTCTTTACACGCAAATGCATCAGGTCCAATGCTCTCACTGCCTACAGCACCACCAGTGATTTGCGTTGTATTTTCTCTAACGGCTCGAAGCGGCAATCCTTCAACCTCTTCATATAGGGGTATACCCCGAAGTCACGGAGTGCTTAATTCAGCGAATAAAGGGGTTGAGAGATGGCGATCATAGAATTCTTCGCAAAAAACTTTTTCATAGGGAACAAGAGGTTGACTGGTCACGATGCAGGTAACCCTTCTTGTATCCAGGCTTTGGCCGTTTTTCTAACCAATAGAAATACTCAAAATTGTCCGACGACGGTTTTCACGAATGATTTATTGAACTTTGGCGATAATTTCGGGCATGGTTGTATTCAGAGGTCTTCTAGAAAACTTGCTGTCTTCCACGAAATCTCGTCCCTAAATAACGAAAGTCGCTTAGAATTTTGTGTATGGCTTAAGGTTTCGTCTCCAAATGCATTCCAAATCATTTCATACGTTTCAGTAGCATTTTTTTTTTTTTCCCAAGTTTAAAACAAAAACGCACACTGTTCTTCTTTCGTATCCGTTGTAAAAATCGCAGAGAGACATAATTGCTTAAACGTGCATACAGAACAAACTGAACAAGCTAGTAAGCTCAAACTTATCACGCAATGTTTTACGTATGTATCTACTGCCATCTATCGGCGCGAGTCGATACTGTTTGGCGTTCCCAAAAACTTTTAACTTCAACACGTAATATTTTAAAATGCACAATGCGATGAAATAAGCACTTCTAAACGGGCTAATGGTAAGAGGTAAAGCGCGCAGCTTATGCTGAGAATTAAAATAAAATTATTGTTTTGTATTTTACCTTATTTCCAAATTACAGAATAATTATGGGAACAAATGTGGGGGATTTTGTCAGAAATAACTTCAGTTTCTCGTACTTTTAGAGCTTTTAGTTTCTTTATAATGGCATTCGTAAAACGTTTAGAAGGAAACAGGAATTGTCTTTTAACGGACTAACAAGGAAAACTCAGTAAATACGTACAAATGCACACATTTTATGTTAATGGTATCCATTGAATTTTGCTTCTTTTTTTCTAAAATAAAAAATAAAGTTTTAATTCTTAGAGGTTTTCAAATATATCATTATTCTTACCGTATTTTTTGTTTGGAGTAAGTATTTGATGAAAACTATTCTTAAGCAAATAGTTGCGGTCATTCTTTATTACCTTCTACATTACTTCTTAATATATTTATATCCAGATGTAACCATTTTTATGAGAAAAAAACCATTTACTTAGGTATGACAAATTTTACAAAACCAAAAATCTTCCTGTATGTAGGACTGTTCGAAAATTTAAAACTAATTTACGTTTTTCAGAATTTTTATTAAAAGGGGAGACATACGGTTGCAATGGGCGAATCTTTAACACTAAAGGCGGAGCTAATTGGCAAGGCATCAATTGATAAAGAGGGGGCAAACTTGGGTTGCCTTAACTATTCAAAATATTTTTTTTTTTTTTTGCAAAATTAGACTTTATTCATCAACACAGTCTCCTTCAAGAGCGATGGAATCAGTCCAACGTTTTTCTAACATTTCTATACTTTTTTGTAGAAGGATTTGTCTTTGCCGTCAAATAGGCCTCAGTTTCGACGATATCTTCTTCAATGGAGCCAAATTTCTTCCCGCGAGCATTTTTTTGAGATCTGCGAGTAGATAATTGTCGCTGGGGGCCAAATCTGGAGAATACGGTGGATGAGGAACCAATTCGAACTTAAATTCATGCAATTTTACCATAGTAACCATTGGCTTGTGACACTGTGCATTGTCTTGATGAAAGAGCTCTTTTTTCTTGTCGATTTAGGGCCATTTTTTTGCGATTTCTACCTTCAAAGGCACCAATAACTTTATATAATATTGAAGGTTTTTCCCTTCTCAGTATTGTCGATAAAAATTATTCCATGTGCATCCCAAAATACCCAGCCAACTGTTGTGTCTTTAGTCGCTTCGAGCGGCTTTCACCGGTTGCTATCCACTCAGCTAACTGCCGATTTGATTTCGGTGTAGAGTGGTGGATCCATGTTTCATCCATTGTCACATATCGCATAAAAAAAAAGTAGTTTTTATTACGCATAAACAGGTCCAAACAGCGCTCAGGATGAACACGTTGTTGCTTTCGAACAGAGCTTTCTCATGCCCAAATGTACATGCAAAATTGACCAACAAGTTCTTTTGATATCTTTAGGGTGTCACCTATCTCAGGCAATTTACGGTCATCCAAAACAATTTTATGGATTTTTTTTATGTTTTCCGGTATAACGACCTCATTTGGGTGTCCAAAGCGTTCAGCATCATTTATTTATGTACCACCGCGTTTAAGTTCAGCATATAAGTAAATGATGAATGATTTTCCAGGGGCAAAGAGAGAACACTTATCAAGTCATTGCTTTACTTGAACGGTATTTTTCCCATCAAAAAACAATGTTTAATCAACACACGAAATTCGATTTTTTCATTGTTTTGAAAATATCAAAAGTAACCCACCACTGTAACTAATCATCGAAATGCCATAAACTTTTGACACATATCGTTTGAAGGTTAATACTTAAAAATCATTTGGATTTTTTTAAAAGGATTACATCTATGTGTCAGACAAAAAACTTTTCATCCTACGTGTTACACTGCGCAGTGTTACATGTTTCGTAGAAACGGATAAAGCGTGCACTGATAAAATACTCTTATTTTAAAAAATTTTCTTCGGCTCAGATAGAAACTAAACTGAATGAAGTTCACGGGGACTAAGCACTAGCACTCGACACAAGTAGTCCCAAAAAAACGGCTCCAAATGAACAAAAAAAAATGCCATCGTGACACAAGTCAATGGTTACGATGGCAAAACTGCATAAATTGCTTTCTCATCCACCGTATTCTCCAAATTTGGCATCCAGCGACTATTATCTATTCGCAGGCCTCAAAAACATGCTCGCGGAAGGAGATTTTGCTCCAATGAAGAAGTTATCGCAGAAACTGAGTCCTATTTTGAAGGCAAAAGCGATGGAGTGATTGTATCGCTCTTGAAGGAGACTATAATAATAAAGTCGAATGTTGCAAAAAAAAAATGTGTTTGCAGTAGCTAGACTAAAAACTTTTCAGCCTACATTTTATATGTTTGAAAGGTCGCTTCATAAAATTTCTTGCCACTTCGTGAAAATTTACCAGGCTTATCATTCTACCCTCATATATATATATATATATATATATATATATATATATATATATATATATATATTATATATATATATATATATGTACATATATATGTATATATATATATATATATATATATATATATATATATATATATATATATATATATATATATATATATATATATATATATATATATATATATATATATATATATATATTATATATATATATATATATATACTAAGGGGATAAAAATTGGAATCTCTCTGGATAAAATGCTTCAATGCAGATTTTGTCCAGAGAAAAGAAAAATGTTATTTACCTTGTTTTTTACAATAATTTTCAATTTATGCTCGTATATATATATATATATATATATATATATATATATATATATATATATATATAAACTAGCCGGGCCCGCGGCTCCACTCGCGTGGACTTGATTCACTACTATGGTCACTGCTTATTCCTTATGTTACCCAACGTAATAAAATATCTCCCATTATTTCTCCTTGTCTCCCAATATTTCTCCTTATTTTCCCATTATCTCTACATAATTTCCATTATCTAGGCTTATCTCTGCTCATCTCCCATTATTTCTCCTTATCTCCCATTATTTCTCCTTATCTCCCATTATCTCACCTTATTTCCCATTATCTAGGCTGAATTTATCCCGACTTATCTCCCATTATTTCTCCTTATCTCCCATTATTTCTCCTTATCTCCCATTATCTCACCATAACTCCCATTATCTAGACTTATCTCTGCTTATCTCCCATTATCTCTCCTTATCTCCCATTATTTATACTTATCTCCCATTATCTCACCTTATCTCCCATTATTGAGGCTTATCTCGACTTATCTCTCATTATTTATCCTTATCTCCCATTATCTCACCTTATCTCCCATTATCTAAGCTTATATCGAATTATATAGAATATATGTATAAATTTATAAAAACACGTAAATCGGATAAGTGGTTCTCGAGTGATAAGCGCACTAACGGACAGACAGACAGACAGAGAAACGTTGCATTTTATATATATTGTATTCTTTGCTACATGATATTGTTCCATATTTAATGCTTTAGGGAGTGTATTGCAAGAGAACGCGCTAGCGGCAAACTTTTCTCCGACTTGATTCACTATTATCGTCACTGCTTATTCCTTATGTCAACTAATAAAATATATCCTATAACCTGGCCAGAGAACATACGTATGTTTAAAAAAAAAGCACGTAAATCGGATAAGTGGTTCTCCAGTGATAAGCACACTAACGGACGGACAGACAGACAGACAGACAGACGGACAGAGAGACATTGCATTTTATATATATATTATAGATATTCTCTGCTACATAATATTGTTCCATATTTACTGGTTTGGACTGTGTATAGCAAGAGAACGCGCTAGCGGCAAACTTTGTCCGACTTCATTTACTATTATTGTCACTGCTCATTCCTTATGCTACCTATCGTAATAAAATATAGCCTGTAACCTGGCCGGAGAACATATGTATGTTTTAAAAAAAAAAGTACAAAAAATTGGATAAGCGGTTCTCCAGTGATAAGCGCACTAACGGACAGACAGATAGACAGAGATACGTTGCATTTTATATATATTATAGATGTAATAAAAATATATACCTATAATCTGGTCAGAGAACATATGTATGAATTTAAAAAATCACGTAAATCGGATAAGTGGTTCTCGAGGGATAAGTGCATTAACGGACAGACAGACAGACAGACAAACATTGCATTTTATATTTATTATAGATATAGATTATTATTATTATTATATAACCTGGCCAAAGAATATATGTATGAATTTAAAAAAAGACAGGTAAATCGGATAAGTGGTTCCCGCGTGATAAACGCACTAATGGACAGACAGACAGACAGAGAGACATTGCATTTTATATATATTATAGATTATACATTACAGATATCCTTTGCTACATAATATTGTTTCTTACTTAATAGTTTAGGCTGTGTATTGCAAAGGCACGCGCTAGCGGCAAACTTATTTCCGACATCATTCACTATTTTACGTCACTGCTCATTCCTTATGCTACCTATCGTAATAAAATATAGCCTATAACCTGGCCAGAGAACATATGTAATGTTTTTAAAAAAAAAAGTACGTAAATCGGATAAGTGGTTCTTCAGTGATAGGCGCACTAACGGACAGACAGACAGAGAGACGTTGCATTTTATATATATATTATATATATATATATAATATATATATATATATATATATATATATATATATATATATACATACATATATATATATATATATATATATATATATTATATATATATATATATATATATTATATATATATATTAGTGTCGTAGGTAAGGGAAGAAGCAGGAGGCGTATGCCCTTGCCAAGATTTGCTCCAGTCTTTATCAGTTGATACCACACCAAGTAGCTCCGCATTAAGTGTTAAAGAATCGCCCTTTGCAACCATATGCTCCTTGAATCTAGCTATTCCGCTGAAATGAATTAACTTTTGATAAAGATTCTAAAAAAAAACGTAAATTACTTGCAAAGTTTTCGAATAGTTCTACATACAGGGAGATTTTTCGTCATGAAATTTGTATCTAATTAAGTGATTTTGCCTCATAAAAATGGATGCATCTGAATATTAAATATAATATTAATATCATACAAAGGAAAAAAGAATGACCGCAACTATTTGTTTAAGAATCGCTTTTCATCAAATATTTACGTCAAATAAAAAATACGGTAAAAATAATGATACGAGGATGGATTGAAAAGTTCGCGACCTAGTCAAGAAAACAAAATAAAATACGTACAAAAATATTTTTACTTTTCGACATAATCTTCACCTAGCTCTATGCACTTCTTCCACCTGCTTTCCAAAGCTTCCACACTTGTCTGAAAAAACGATTTCTCTAGGTCTTCAAAATACTGGTTAACTGCAGCTTCGACTTTTTCATTTGATGAAAATTTCTGGCCACACTGGTATTTTTTTAGATTTGGAAACAGATGAAAGTCCGAAGGTGCCAAATCAGGAGATTAAGCCGAGCGGGGCAGCAATTCGAAATCACAATCACGAATTTGAGCCATAGACTCAACAGACGTATGAACGCGCGCGTTGTCCTGATGGAACAAAATTTTTTTTCTCAGTAATCCTGGGCGTTTCTCTTTAATTTCTTGACGTGAACGACGCAAAAGGGTGCAATAGTAAGTCGAGTTTACTGTTTCGCCTTTCGGAAGGTAGTCCACCATAATAATACCTTTAGCATCCCAAAAAACTGACGCCATCATTTCTCCAGGCGACAGAATTGCCTTCGCTTTCTTTGGAGATTCACCAGATTTTTTTCCATTGCTTGGATTGTTGTTTTGACTCTGGAGTATAGTGGTGAACCCAGGATTGGTCCATTTTCACAAACCTGTTAAGAAAATCTTGCGGACGAGCCTCAAACATTTCCAAACAGTCGCGAGAAATCGTGAGTCAAATTCGTTTTCGTTCAACTGAAAGCAATCTGGGGCCCACCTAGCGGAAACCTTAGAAAATCCGAGTTCGTTGGCAATGGTGTTTTGTGTTCGTTCATACGAGATGCCTATAGTGTCTGCAATCTCCTTGATAGTTAATCTACAGTCTTTCAATATGAAATCTCACACTTTGCCGATGTTTCTTCAGTCGTAGACGTCGTGGACCGGCCGGAGCGAGGGTCATCTTCGATGCTCTCTCGTCTACCTTTAAACTCTGCAACCCACTTTTTGACAGTGGTATATAACGGAGCAGATTCCCCTAGTGTTGTTTTCATATCACCGTGGTTCTCCTTTGGTGTTAATCCTTTTTTAAAACAGGTACTTGATGACCGCACGTTGTTAAATTTTTTCCATTTTTCCAAAAACGCTGCACTTGGTCTCACTAAACTCATTCTAACCTAAAATCCACACATTCTACAGCAATAAAATTTTACACCGTGACATCCAAAAAAGTATGAACTTATTGAGGGTACTCTAATAAAAATATTATAATTATTTTTTGGTGAGGCCGCTAACTTTTCAATCCATCCTCGTATATTTAAAAGCTTCTTAAAATTTACAAAGTTCAATGAAACTGTTAACATAATTCTGTGTAATGGTACATGTTTAACATATTTTCATTGTTAGTTTGTTAAAAGGAAATTCTAGTTATTTTTATCCGATTTACGTGCTTTCTTTTTTAAGACATACATATGTTTTTTGGCCAGGTTATAGAATGTATTTTATTACTGTAGGTAATATAAGGAATAAGCAGTGACGATAATAGTGAATCAAGTCGGAAAAAAAGTTTACCGCTAGCTCGTTCTCTTGGAATACACTGCAAAAAAAAACCCTTAAATATGGAACAATATCATGTAGCAAAGAATATCTATAATATATAAAATGCAACGTCTTTCTGTCTGTCTGTCCGTTAGTGCGCGTCTCACTCGAGAACCAGTTATCCGATTTACATGCTTTTTTTTAAACATACATATGTTCTCTGGCCAGGTTACAGGATATATTTTAATACGTTAAGTAACATAAGGAATAAGTAGTGACGATAATAGTGAGTCGAGAAAAAGTTTGCCGCTAGCGCGTTCTCTTGCAATACACTGCCTGAACCATTATATATGGAACAATATCATGTAGCAAGGAATATAATATATATAAATTGCTACGTCTCTCTGTCTGTCTGTCCGTTAGTGCGTTTATCACTCGAGAAAAACTTATCCGATTTACGTCTTTATCTCCAATATTCTATAATATATATAAAATGCAATGTCTCTCCGTCTATTTGTCTGTCTGTCTGTCTACCAGTCCGTTAGTGCGCTTATCACTGGAAAACCACTTATCTGATTTACGTGCTTTGTTTTA
>JAHKBH010003515.1:0-34245 GCA_019049505.1 Pachyrhynchus sulphureomaculatus
TGCATTTGAACAGTATTTCTCCACATTTTTATACCTTTTGCTTTTCTCCCTAATCCTCCTCCATTTTCAATTTGGATTTTACTCTATTTACTTTTGAAAACAGTTTAAACTAAACCCTTTTTTACGTACATATTTAAAAAATAAATAAAATAAAATCTAAGGAACCGATGTAATTAAATCTTGCAATGTTTTTTTAGACATTTTCATAAAAAGTCAAAATTTCAACCTTGATGAGGCACGGGTTAACGCTATCCAATTGAGCTGAAACTCTACCAAATCTCATTTCTTAGTCAATTGGCAACTTTTAGGAGGGTCCCCCCCAAAATAATTCGAACATTGATTTTTTCTTGACCACCCTGGGGTATACATAATGGTTGTTCCTAAAATCTGTAAAAAACTACAAAAGTAGATTTTATATCCAAAAATCAGAGACTCTTTCTGATTAATATGAATCTGAATAAGTTTCGTATAGTTTTCGGATGTTTTTTTTTTATTTATTCAGAACATTCTTAGGTAATTTATTCAACTTTGTTACATACGCTACTTTGCAGAATACCTAAAGAATGTTTGTCTTCGTATTGTCTACTACTCAAAATAATATATAGAGAATATATTAATAATTCATAACAGCATGTTTCTAGTGTCTGAGAACCTTATAACCTTCTAATTTGTATAACAGAAAATAGGAAAAGGAAAGTATGGCAGCTTACGCTTATAGAACATTGTACAAGGTAACGCTCATGTATTGTCTCACCAATCGACACATATTTTGCAAACTATACTTTTTCTACGACTGTAGAATATACTACCTTAATATACCAACGTATATCTGAATCTCTAACCTTGTTTATAAAAGACAAATACAAAAAAATGTGAAAAGGGACAGGTGTATTTTTTTTTTTTTTTTTTTTTTATGGGTCTAGCACACGTGCTACAGAGAAGTCCCTAAAGCGCTACAGGAGCGACACGTGTGCGGAGAAAGCGATTCACGTTGTTCTTGAATCGCTGTAGATTGTACTCGATGGGAAACACAGTCCCTGGGGTAAACCATTCCAAAGGTATGATGTTCTCCATATAAAAGACTGCTTGAAAAGCGTTGTACGAGGAGTAACAAGCTGAACCTCATACGGATGTGAAGCATTAGCGCGACGTGTACTTCTAATATGCACCGCTCTGGGAGGAATTAAACGGGCCACATCCTTCGAACACTTTCCATGAAAGTACTTGTAGAATAGGCTCAAGTCGCCAACCGTTCTTCGATGTTCCAGCGAATCAAGGCCGTCGGTCAGTTCCGGGTGTCCAATCAGACGAACAGCTCTTCTCTGGATAGAATCTAACAAATGCAGTGTATGTTTGGGAGCGGAGCTCCAAACATGGGAGCAGTATTCCATAGTTGGTCGAATTTGAGCTTTGTAAAGAATTAACAGTTTTTGTGGAGTGTAAAGCTTTCTGGTTCGAAACAATATTCCCAACTTTTGAGAAGCTCTTCTTGCTATGCCTGCAACATGTTCATGCCAGGACATATTTGCTCCCAAATTAACGCCTAACAGATTGAGTGACGATGTTAGAGGGATGGAGTGCCCCGACATAACTATGTCGGGTTCTGCAACGTTAACTTTTTTAGAAAAAACTGCCGCCTGGGTTTTTGTAGCGTTAAATTCCACTTGGTTACTGTCACCCCAAGATAGAATTTCTTCCAGGTCTTTGTTAAGTTGAATGACTTCCTGCTGTCTACGGATATTCGTCTGAGTAGTCGATGTCCGAGCGTTCAAAGTGAATGAAGAGATAAGTGTACTATCATCTGCAAAGCTGTAGATTGGATTCTCGGTCTTTTCCAGCAGATCATTAATATAAATGAGGAAGAGAGTAGGAGACAGTATGGAACCTTGGGGCACACCGGCGTTGATAGTGAAGGTGTTAGAAAGAAATCCGTCAACCGCCACTCGTAAAGAACGCTCTCTGAGGAAACATGAGAGCCACAAACAGAACTTTTCAGACATACCATAAGAACGTAGCTTAGCCAACAGCCCATCGTGCCAAACACGGTCAAATGCCTTGGATATGTCAAGAGCAACCGCTCGAGATTCTCCAAAGTGTTCAATTGCGTTGTTCCAAACATGTGTTACATAAGTCAGAAGATCTCCTGTTGATCTATTTTTACGAAAGCCATATTGGTGATCACTAATAATGTTGAATCCTTCAAGATATTTTAGAAGATGCTGATTAATAGCCTTTTCCATGACTTTCGATATAATTGAGAGTAGTGCGATTGGTCGGTAGTTATTTGGCAAGGTCTTCTTGCCTTTTTTTAGGTATCGGCTGAACTGTGGCACATTTCCAGCAGGAAGGAAATATTCCCTTTCTGTAGGATAGGTTGAAAAGTCTACAGAAAACTGGTGTTAGTTCCCTCGCACAGTTCTTGAGAACTATGGCAGGTATTCCGTCAGCGCCTGAAGCCTTTTTGGTGTCTAGCTTCATCAAAATACGTTTTATGATACGCTGTCTGAAGACAATATCGGGCATCCTTGACTGCACTATGGGAATAGTAGGTGGTGTTTTTCCTTGGAAATCGACAGTAGAATGTGAAGCAAAGAGTTCAGCCAACAAGTTCGCTTTCTCAACAGGTGTCGTTGCAATAGAATTATCTGGCCGTGTGAGTGGCGGTATGGTGGATTTGGTGAAATTTTGACTAACTGCCTTAGCGACCGACCAAAAGGACCTGGAATTGCCGGGACAAGCGAGAAGTTTGTTTCTAATCCGTTGATTGTGTACCTCCTTGGTTTCGTCGATAATTTCTTTGCATCTGTTCCTGGTATGAACAAAGATGTTACGATTTATGGTGTTAGGATCTTCACGCCACTGTCGGTATGCAAGATGTTTAGAAGCAACAGCTTCTTTGCATTTTAGGTCAAACCAAGGCTTGCCGTTGGAAGGGCATTTCTTCAAAAAAGGGATGTAAGCATCCATACCGGCCAAAATAACACTCGGAAACCTTCCTGGCGCAGTCAGATGGGGCGTCGGATCGAAAACAAACGTCCAACCAAGGGAAAGTTCGAAAACATTCCATGAGATCTTCCCATTTAGCAGATTTGTAGTGCCAAATCTTGCGCGGTTTGGGCGCCTCTCTGTCACTGATTGGTCGAAAGCAGTTTATGGTCGGAAGAACCTAACGGTGGATTTACGCTGACCGTGTAAATCTCCGGATTGGTGGTTAAAAACAGATCAAGAAGACTGGCGAACTCTCCGTCTCGATCAGGGATCCGTGTTGGTTCATCAATAAGCTGAGTCAAGCCACAACTGATTGAAAATGATTCGGCTTCACGACCTTGTTCGTCGGTAGTATTTGAATATTTAAGCCAGTTGATGTTGTGGACATTAAAGTCGCCCAGGATGGCAATTTCGGCATTTGGATAGTTAATTTGTAAATGATCTATGGTGTCTGCAAGAGAAGAGAAAAGTGTTCTAAAGTTTGTATCACTTGGTGGTCGATAGAGGATACAGACGAACCTTGTGGTTGGTTGAGTCGTTATTTTTAACCATATAACATCAAAGTTTGGGGGCTCCAGAGCCTCTTCTCGTTGGCAAGAGAGGTCGCTTCTGACATAAAGACAGATTCCAAAGTTACGCCTAAATCGGAATAGAAATCGTACCCTGGATAAAGATAGTTTACTGTGCTGGTCGATGAACTGACCTTAGTTTCACAGAGAGCGAGTACATGAGGTTTATTTGATTGCAGGTGTTGGTGCACTGAATTTATTTTCGAATTTAAACCTCGTATGTTGCAAAAATCCAATTTGAAATTCTGTTCTCTGCATGTCGACGCCCCTGAACCAGCCCCCACCCGGAGATCCGAACGGGGGGCTATTTTACCTCCGAATTTTTTTGTATCCAGGTGCCTCATCATGCTATTTGTGGTTACCTAACCTTGTGTTATCCGGCAAGTATATGCATGCATCACTAATAGGACTTTTTACACTTTTTGAGGTAATAGGGCAAAAAGATTTGTTACTAGTTGGGTCTTTGTTGACTGCTTATTTTTATAATAAAACTTTAAAGATCATATTATCATACTATTTGAGATTGCAGAAGTAATTGCCTTACTATTATAAAGATGTAACATTTTCAAGGTGCGTCATAATTTGTTGTCGTAAGTAGCTTCGACATATCCTGAACTTAGCTGGAAAATTTTAGTACCACACTATCATAAGTGTAGTAGGTAAACATTTTTTTCTTATTCAATCATTTACAGGGTTATGTTAAAATTGTGGATACTTCTACGCATGCAGATAATACGTAGGCTTAAAAGTTTTTGGTCTGACACATAGATGTTGCTCTTTTCAAAAAAATCCATAAGATTTTTAGGAAGCACCAATCTTCAAACGATACCTGTCAAAATTTCATGACATTTCGACGATTAGTTACAAAGTTACAATGTTTTTAGTGATAGTACTTTTGATATTTTCAAAACAATGAAAAAAAAACGAATTTCGTGTGTTGATTAAATACTGTTTTTTGATGGGAAAAAAATACCGTTTAAGCAAAGCAATGGCTTGATAAGTGTTACAGAGATTCTGCCCTTGGAAAATCACTCATCATTTACTGGTATGCTGATTTTAAACGTGGTCGTACAGACACAAATGATGCTGAACGCTCTGGGACGTCCAAATGAGGTGGTTACACCGGAAAACATAAAAAAAAATCACAAAATTGTTTTGGATGACCGTAAAGTGAATTACGTAAGATAGCTGACACCCTAAAGATATCAAAAGAACGTGTTGGTCATATTTTGCATAAACATTTAGGCATGAGAAAGCTCTGTTCGAAATGGGTACCGCGTTTACTCACAGTGAACCAAAAATAACAACGTGATTCTGAGCGCTGTTTGGACCTGTTTAAGCGCAACAAAAAGGATTTTTCCATGCGATATGTGACAATGGATGAAACATGGATCCATCACTACACGCCGGAATCAAATCGGCAGTCAGCTGAGTGGACAGCAGCCGGTGAAAGCCGTCCGAAGAGATAAAAGATACAACAGTCGGGTGGGAACATTTAGGCCTCTGTATTTGAGGATGCGCATGGAATAATTTTCATCGACTATGCTGAGAAGGAAAAACCATGAATAGCGAATATGATATAAAGTTATTGGTGCGTTTGCTGCTTCAAATGAACAAAAAAAAAGTGTTCTTTCATCAAGACAATGTGCTGTGTCACAAGTCAATGGTTACGATGGCAAAATTGCATGAATTGAAGTTCAAATTGCTCCCCTTATCCACCGTATTCTCCAGATTTGCCTCTCAGCGACTATTATGTTTTCGCAGACCTCAAAAAAATGCTGGCGGGAAAGAGATTTAGCTCCAATGGAGAATTTATCGGCGAAACTGAGGCCTATTTTGAACGCAAAGACAAATCCTTCTACAAGAAAGGTATAGAAATGTTATAGAAGCGTTGGACTGATTGTATCGCTCTTGAAGGAGACTATGGTAATGAATAAAGTCGAATTTTGCAAAAAAAAAATGTGTTTTAAGTAGCTAGACCCAAAAAATTTCAGCCTACGTGTTACTATAGTATCCGCCTTCTGGTAGTTTTTTTTCGCAAACAAGTAGTGCAAGTACTATAACTAGTAAGATGCCTATATTATTCAAGATATTCTAGAATAGCTAGTTTTGCTTAACAGTAGTGTATTTTTCAATGTAACATTTTATCAATTAAATGACGGACATACACCCGGGTCGAAAATAATTTCGAAGTGTTCTAGTTAATTTTCACGACTTCTTTACAAGTAGCTATTTTCTTCAAAATATTGCTATGTACAATCTATTCCTAATTTGTTTTAACAACTTTTCAAAACACCCTGGTAAAATTTACTGACTATACTTACTTTTTAATGCATTTAACTCATTTCTTAAAGCAGCAGCATAATACTTTTTAATTTCTCTATGGCATTTCGAAGATATGTTGCTGGAGTTGGTGAAAATATCAACTGGGAAATTATTCCATATTTCAAAAATATTCACTAGTGTGCTTTTATTGTTTGTAGGTGGCTTCCTAACAGATAAGGTTTGTCGTGTAATATTGGGGTGGATAATTGTATAAGTGATATTTTCATATTCTGAAAAAAAATATGTACGTGTTTAATTTCTTACATTACCATCGGGAACTATGGAAAAAGTCAAAGAATATTATATTATCACCATTTGCGAAGGTTTTTGAGATGTTGGTGCATGCATCGTTATTCACATTAAGCCGCTAATCTCTCCTCTATACCATGATTTTTCTGTTAATCATAACACAGTAAGCAACCTCACCTGTTTTACATTGGGCAACCCTTGGACAACCCTAGACAGGTTGATTTCGTATACACCGATATTTCAAAGGCCCTCGACACAATCGATCAGTTTCATAAACTTGTTTCATAAACTGTGTCAGCTAGAATTTAGTGAACATGTTTTAAATCTTATCTTATGATTTGGCTGCAATTTATTGAAATCCGTTTTAAAACAATTCATGATATATGACTGTTATCCTATTCAGAGTGACCTAAATCTTCTGGAGAACTGGTGTAACACCAATCAGTTAAATTTAAGGGTTAATAAATATACCACTGTGACATTTACAATTAAGTTAGATATTTTCAAGTTAAGTTAGTATAATATAGTAATACGAGTAATAATTTTTAAATATATAATAAAAAACTGTTTTTAATCAATTTCCACTGGTTTATTTAACGCGTTTCGCTGTCGATGCAGCTTCTTCAGATCTACATTTTACACTGTCAAGTTAGGTTTAATATTCACAGTTTTATATAATTTCTTAATTATAATATTACACCTAATTAAATTACATTGATAGTATTGGAAAATCCACACAGATGTCGAGTTAAGAGAATAAATTCAATAATGGTGAATTGCTTAAATCTACCTGGTCGTTGAGTAAAGTACCTGTAGTCCTTAATCGATTTATTTGCATAGTCTCTAAAAGGTTTAGTTTTAAACCTTTTTGTTGGGTGTGTAAAATTTTGAAATTCTTGTTAAATGTGTGATTTTCTGTTAATAGATGATTAGCATATGTTGAATTAGATTTTCTATTTATGGTCTTAGATTCGAATACACGTGAAAAAGTAAAAACAATAATACATAAAAAATATTTGAAACAATACAATAAATTACAGTATCTCATTCAACAAAAACGTATAACAACACAAAATAAGAAAGAAAAAGAATTTTTTACTGATCATCAATTCTTTAATCGATTTATTAACATTTCTAACACACCTTTTTCGGACAGGGAAAAAAATCTTCTAACAAAAGGTTTCAAACACAATATTCAAACTAACTTCAATATCAAAGAATCGGAGACATTAGGTATTGATACTGAGATTGCCTTGAAAGATAGTCCTAACAACATATTATCAAAATTTCAAACAGCCGAAATTATTAAAAAGAATTCATATCTAACACTAACAAAATCAACCAAGACTTAAGGACAATAAAAACAATTCAGAGTAAAGCAAAACAAAATGATGTAATCTTTACCAAAGCAGACAAAGGTAACACAGTAATAGCAATAGACAAAATCGACTATATTAATAAAACGTTAGATTTTTTCAAAACAGGAAAGTAGGAAATTTTAAATAAAGATCCAACAAATATTTTTCAAGAGAAATAAAACAACAAATTGAACAGGCTAAAAGTATCATTCACGATAAAGATAAAATTAAATTGATAAATATGAATCCCCAAATCCCACAACTTTATTCACTCATAAAACTACACAAACTTGACCACCCAATCAGACCAGTTGGTTCCTACATGTCTGCTCCAGCATATAAGACGTCATCCTTTTTAATTGATTTAATCAAATATCATACCAAATTTGAACCTAAATATAGTATCAAAAACTCATACCAACTCGTGAATAAAGTTAAGAATATAACAATTCCAGATAATTCTAAATTAGTCTCTTTCGATGTCAAAAACTTATTTCCAAGTGTTCCTCCAGCCGAAACAATAATTTTAATAGAGAACCTATTAACAAAAAACAAAGTAAATGAAGTTATAAAAATGGACATAATTAATATATTAAGAACTTGCCTAAGACAAAATTATTTTTCATTTAACAATACATTCTACAATAGTAAGGAAGGGTTAATTATGGGGAGTCCATTAAGTCCATTACTTGCCGAAATTTTCATGGACAGTATTGAAACAATGATAACACATGGGCTGAAAAGTCCCGGGCCTAACACATAGATGGCGCTAGTTTTATTGCAGTCACCTTTTTTTCAGTTAATACTAACCTTCAAAAGACAGCTGTTAAAATTTCATGATATTCTATTCATTAGTTTGTGAGTTATTGTGCTAAGAGTGACGCTACTTTTGTTATTTTCAAAACAATGGATCAAAAACAATTTCGTGTTTTAATTTTACACTGCTTCTTGATGGGAAAAAAATACCGTTCAAGCGAAGCAATGGCTTGAAAAGTGTTATGGGGGACTCCGCTCCATCAGAAACAACAATAAAACGTTGGTTTGCTGACTTCAAACGTGGTCGTAGAGACACCGATGATGCAGAACGCAGTGGACGTCCAAATGAGGCGGTAACACCAGAAAACATCAAAAAATCCATAAAATCGTTTTGAATGATCGAAAAGTGAAGTTGCGTGAGTTAGCTGACATCGTAAAGATATCAAAAGAACGTGTTGGCTTTATATTGCACGAGCATTTGACTATGAGAAAGCTCTGTTCAAAGTGGGTGCCGCGTTTTGCTCACTGTTGATCAAAAACAAGAACGTGTTGATGATTCTGAGCAGTGTTTGGCCATGGTTAAACGTAACAAACCGGAATTTTTGCGTCGATATGTGACAATGGATGAAACATGGATCCATCACTTCACTCCGGAATCAAAACGATCGTCATCTGAGTGGACAGCAACTGGTGAACCTCGTCCAAAGCGCCCGAAAAACACAACAATCGGCTGGAAAGGTTATGGCCTCGGTATTTTGGGATGTGCGTGGTGTAATATTCATCGACTATCTTGAGAAAGGAAATACCATCAACAGTGAATATTATATAGCGTTATTGGAGCGTTTGAAGGCCGAAATTGCAAAGAAACGACCGCATATGGCAAAGAAAAAATTTTGTTTCATCAAGACAAACGCACCGTGTCACAAGTCAATCAAAACAATGGCAAAACTACATGAATTGAACTTCGAATTGCTCCCACATCCACCGTATTCGCCAGATTTTTGGCTCCCAGCGACTACTGGCTGTTCGCAGACCTGAAAAAAATGCTCGCCGGTAAGAAATTTCGCACGAATGAAGAGGTTTATCGCTGAAACTGAGGCCTATTTTGAGGCAAAAGATAAATCGTTCTACAAAAGTGGTATTGAAATGTTAGAGCGGCGCTGGAATGATTGCGTTGCTCTTGATGGAGATTACGTGACGAATAAAGCTAATTTTGAACCAAAAAAACCGTGTTTTCTTTGTTAGGCCCGGGACTTTTCAGCCCATGTGTTATTTAACAACCATAACAACAATAGTAGTAATTGCCTATACTGGTATCGATACGTAGACGATATAATTGTATGCTTTACAGGTACGGACAGACAATTAACTCACTTTTTACAGTATATTAATTCTTTACATAGAAATATCAGTTTTACAATGGAAGAAGAAGTCGAAGGGAAAATCAATTTCCTAGACTTAACAATCAGTAAAGCCAGGAAAAAACATGAATTTGCAATATATCACAAACCTTGTCATACAGATACCACAATTCACAATAGTTCTCATCACCCTAACCATCATAAACTTGCCGCTTATCATAGTTTTATACATAGACTAACTAATATCCCCTTATCAGAAGAAAATTTTACTAAAGAATTAAACTACATAAAACAAGTAGCCGTTAACAACGGTTATTCGGCTACTTTAATCAATAGTATCGTTAAGAAAAAAACTTAGAAACAAGGCTATCTCAGAAATATACCCACGTTTTAAGGACAGAAATACCACTTTTAAATGCTTAACCTATTTCGGCAAACCAACGGAAAAAACTGGGGAAATTTTTAAATCAAAAAAATATCAACATAGCGTACAAGACTAACAATACTATAGGGAAATACCTTAAAAACTACAAACCACAAATCAATAAAGACAACAGATCAGGGGGTTTTATCAATTAACATGTGGGTCATGTCCTAAAACATACATCGGACAAACTGGACGTACATTTAGACAAAGAATTACAGAACACGAAAAAGTTTCATCCATAGAAAATCTAATTCAACATATGTTAATCATCTATTATCAGAAAATCACACATTTAACAAGAATTTCAAAATTTTACACACCCAACAAAAAGGTTTAAAAACTAAACCTTTTAGAGACTATGCAAATAAATCGATTAAGGACTACAGGTACTTTACTCAACGACCAGGTAGATTTAAGCAATTCACCATTATTGAATTTATTCTCTTAACTCGAAATCTGTGTGGATTTTCCAATACTATCAATGTAATTTAATTAGGTGTAATATTATAATTAAGAAATTTTATAAAACTGTGAATATTAAACCTAACTTGACAGTGTAAAATGTAGATCTGAAGAAGCTGCATCGACAGCGAAACGCGTCATCGCAATTTAAATAAACTAGTGGAAATTGACTAAAAACAGTCTTTTATTAGTGTTCCGTACGGAACACTTATAAGATCACTTCGGTGTCTGTCTGTCTGTCTGTCTGTCTGTCTGTCTGTCTGTCTGTCTGTCTGTCTGTCTGTCTGTCTGTCTGTCTGTCTGTCTGTCACACACCCGATTTTTCTCCGAAACTATTTGACATAGAAAGGTGAAATTTGGTAATAATATAGGAAGTGATGGCCTCATCAGAGCCATGTAGTTTTTGAGAATTAAATTTTGACTTAAGGGGTTAGTTTTGGGGGGTGAAGTCGGAAGCGAAAAAAAAAATTTTTTTACTAGGTCATCGAGTGTGGTGTCAAATGAAAGCTTGTGAAAACACGAGTAAAAAAAATATATATATAACATTATACTTGCGCGCACTTTTCTTTGTATTATTTTTAAAAATTCGCGAAAAAATCGCTGTCCGGGCGTTATCTTGAAAAGTAACTTATCAAAAAAATTTCGAAAAAATTCTGGAATATTCTCCACGGGGTGTAGATTGAACGAAAATTATCACGAGTGCATTACCTTTAATAATTTATATGGTATATAAAAAAAAACAAAAATTTCAAGGTCATCAGATTTCAGTAAGATTGGAAACAAACTTTATTGAAAACTCATTTGGGGTGTGTTTTGTGAAGTCATTGATCATTTTATACCACCGTAACATTAATTTTGACTTAAGGGGTTCATTTTAAGGGGGTGAAATTGGAAGTGAAAAAATTTTTTTTTACTAGGTCATCGAGTGTGGTGTCAAATGAAAGCTTGTGAAAACACGAGTAAATATATATATATATATATATATATATATATATATATATATATATATATATATATATACATATATATATATATATATATATATATATATATATATATATATATATATATATATATATGTATATATATATATATATATATATATATATATATATATATATATATATATATATACTTGCGCACACTTTTCTTCGTATTACTTTTAAAAAAATCGCTGTCCCCTAACTTATCTCGAAAAGTACTGATCAAAACATTTTGAAAAAATTCTGGAATATTCTCCAAGGGGTATAGATTGAACGAAAATTATCACGAGTGCATTACCTTTAATAATTTATTTGGTATATAAAAAAACAAAATTTCAAGGTCACCAGTTTTCAGTAAAGATTGGAAACAAACTTTGTTGAAAACTCATTTGGGGTGTGTTTTGTGAAGTCACTGATCATTTTATACCACTCTAACAAAATTTTTTATTTTAAAAACAATCGACGTACGGAACACTAATTGTGCAAGTTCAACTTGCACTTGACCGGTTTTTATATATTTATAATGAATTTCCATCAAGTAGAAGCTACAACAATCCAAAATAATTTTTAAATTAATAATATAATAGTATATATATATATATTATATATATATATATATATATATATATATATATATACATATATATATAGAGGAGAAGGGTAGTCTTGACCGACTAGTTAAACAGCAGTTATTGTGTTCTTGGGATAAGCGGTCTTTGGAAAGAACTAAAAAGTTTTGGACACCTTTTTAGCTACGCCAAGCTTTCGAAAACATTTCATTTTCTTCATCAGGGCTACAATTACAGTAGAATATCAGTATTTTTGAGATTAAAAGTAAAGAACAACCCTACTTTATATGTACATTAAAGTACTTACTGCTAAGTGGTGTGTTCAAAAATTGTTGTTTGTGGGGGCACTTTATTGCACTTATTCATCAGAAAAAAACTGAAAAAAACACAAGAAAACTCGACATATTCATCTCTGGGAAATATAATAAAATTTTACTTCATTTTGTTGGAAGAGTACAGAGAATTTTGTGGTCGCAAAATGATTTTAATTTATAAAGGAATTTTTTTTGTTATGTTTTCTTGTCATTTTTGCTAAGGGCAGTGTGTTTCTATCTCTTAATTAAGTTGTGGTTAATTTTATATTTGAAAATAGAATGACGTTGACATTTTATTTGATCGTTTTAAAGTTGAAAATTTAGTGAAAAATTAGTGGGATTATTATCAAAGAGATATGTCAGAGTTTTCACTCTGACTGCCTATTTGTAATAAATTGAAGAAAATGAGACTCAGATCCTCATGTGAAAATTGGCTACTATGTTGGGGCAAGCGGACAAGAGTTTTTCTTTAATCTGCAATCACTTTTGTGGGAAGTGATTCTGTCCTTTAGGACTCTAGATGTTTGCCCTATATAGATTTTTTCACACTGAGAGCAAGGGATGCTGTAAACTACTTCTGAAACTTTTGTGACTTCATCTTTGTCTTTTAAACGAGTAAAAATATTGTTGATAGTTTTTTGTGTTTAAAAGCAATTTTTCAATTAGGTAATTGGTTGAAGAGTTTAGTTGTTTTTGTGGAGATTTCTTTTATGTATGGAAATGAAAAATAAGATTTGATTCGATTTTCAGAGAGGAAAGCACTAATATCCGGTGTAAGATTGTTGTTTTGTTGTACAGGGAGTGTGGTTGAGTTAAATAATAATTTATTTATTAATTAGATTGGATAGGAGTTGGTGCGTAGAGTGTTTCGTAGTTTATTTAGATTTTTTTAGTCTGAGGGAGGGATGAGAGATTCTCTCTATTCTTGACTTCAATCATATATATATATATATATATATATATATATATATATATATATATATATATATGATTTTAGGTTTGTTTCCTTGTGCATGCAGAAGAAACATAAAATTCGATTCAGGAGTAATGTCAACAATAGACCCCTCTGCATGTTAGCAATGCAGTATCAATAAATGATTTATAATAAAATTTAAAACATTTTATTTTCGACATGAAGGAACTTTTAATAGCGGGCGAAAGCTACATAGTTTCTATATATTATCATAAAAATAAATGCCAATATTGTCATTTAAAATAAAGCAAGGAAGTTATTAATTGATTAATTTAAAACAATATTTAAAGTTCCTTAAAACGGCCCCAACATTACTTAAAGTGCTAATGTTAATAAGAGATATTTTTAGTGTTCCGTACGGAACACTTATAGGCCCCCCCGCACACTAGCAACTTTTTAATTGAGGTGATTAAATAGTTTAGTTGCTCTTAGTTGCTTCAACTAATAATGGGCGCACACTTGCAACTAAATAGTTGATCTTCACTGAGTTAAATAATGGATTTTATAGAGACGGCATGCATTTGTGCTTTGTAATTTAGACGAAATAAGAAGCGACAAAAATTATGGGTACATCCACTATTAAGTAAAGTTTACGAAAATATGAAACAAAGTTTTTTAATTATTTCCGCATGAGTGTGGATAGTTTCGATAAACTTTTGGCGTTAGTTGGACGAAATATATTATACCAAGATACTGTATTAAGAAAGGCTGTTCCCCAGAGGAAAGAATGGCTGTAACTTTAAGGTAAGAAAACAATATTTTCATTTTAGTTAGTAACATAGTTTATTAGTAAATGACAAGAAAAGAAAAACGAAAAAAGAAAAAATTGTAAAATTGTTAACCTTTTTTTCAAATTATAGTATAAACAGACGAAAGTTCTGAATGGTTATCTATTTGAAATTGCGATTCTTCTGGATTAAAAGTTGAGAAAAGTGACCCAGTAGGGGAATGATGTGATCGTTGCAACTGTAATCCTTGTTGGGAGATGGTATTGGGAGGTGCTGCACAGTTGTCGATGCTTGTACATTTTGATTTCTTTGACTGCTCTGATTCTCTAAACTACCAGACAGTCTAACACGTCTCATTACATTCTTTATTTCTGTCCTGGCAATGAATTTTTGGTCCTCCGGTAAATTTTTTGAAGGAAGGTACTAGTGATAATAAGAAATATTTATCTTCGTCAATTCCTTTATCGTCATCTTTTTTTCCCCTCAAAATCTCTAGTAAAGAATCTTCGTACGTGCTAGTACTATTTTGAGGGACCATCTTTCGGCAATCTCTTTTTTTAGAAATTATTGGACCTTTACTGTTATCTTCCAAGTCACATGTAATATCAATTTCGTTTTCTGAATTGTCAACAACAAGACTGTTTGAAGTTTTCGATTTTCAACTATGTCTTGTAAAAATAACAGGTTATCAAAGTATATATATTTGCGCCTTTTTGTGGTTCCAGAACCAGAGGGGGCGTTTTTTTGAGCATCGTACTCTCGCTTAAAAACAAGTCCTTAGGTTTTTCCATTTGTTTTGTAATTCCTTACCTGAAAGAAAGGTTTATGTACAAATTACACATTAATAGAACAACTAATTTTTTTCTTTTTTTTAGGTATTTAACAACGAGCAACAGCTTTGCATCCCTGCATTACGAATTTTTACTTGGTGCTTCGACAATAAGAAAAATTATTAGAGAAACCTGTGACGTACTTTGGTAATGTTTATTACCACATTACATGCCAGCAATGGGTTCCAATTCTTGGCTAAAAGTTTCACAAGATTTTTTTGAGAAAACGCAATTTCCAAACTGCATAGGCGCGGTCGATGGGAAAACATATTAGAATAAAGAAGCCTAATCAAACGGGATCTGAATTTTATAACTACAAATCATTTTTTTCCACCGTCCTTTTAGCCATAGCAGACTCTAATTATAATTTTATTTATGTTGAAGTTGGAGCTTATGGAGCTTCAAGTCATTCAAACCTTTTCAAGAAATCACTATTTTCACGTAAACTTGTAAATAGTGAATTAAATATTCCCGAAGCTAAATGTGTTCCAAATGATGTAAATGGTAAGGTAATGCCATTCGTAATTATAGAGGACGAGGCATTTGGCGTATCAAAATTTGTATTACGGCCATATTCCGGTAGAAAAAACGAATTTTCAATTATAGACTATCAAGAGCTCGTAGAATGATTGAATGCACATTTGGAATTTTAGCCAACAAATGGCGGACACTTCATAGAGCACTTGATACCTCACTTGATTTTAGTGAATCTATTATAAAAGCATGCTGCATTCTGCATAATTATGTTAGAAAACATGACGGGGTGCAGTTTGAAGATACTCTTTATGAATGCCATTGGGATGTATTCCTTCTGCAACACTACAGGGATTTCAGCTAGAGATTATTTTTCAGATGATTTCACTTCACCTTATGGATCTGTTCCTTGGCAGTACGATAAAATTTGAGATAGGCATTTTTTGTTCTGGTTTGTTGTAAAAAAAATGATAAATAAATATGCTATTACGACTTACCTTTTTCACATTTATCTTTATCTTCCAATTGGTTCCACTTTTCAATAAATTGTTGGCACAATTCCGTCCATAATTCCTTTTTTAAAATTTTATTTGAATATTCTTTAAGCTTTATGTTGTATAAAGCTGGACGTTTTTCTATTTCCTCGATAAATAATTCAATATTGAATGACATATTTAAATTTGGACTACAACAAAAAAATGACTACTTCACAATTCACAAAAAATGATAAGCACGGACTGGCTCGCAAATCGCAACCAGCAACTATTTAATCGCCGGTGTGCGGCGACCTGTCTGTTCCTGCATGATTCATTTCTACCGGCAACAATTGAATCACCCACAAAATAGAACAGTTTGGATATTTTCAGTTGCTTCAACTTTTTAGTTGCTCGTGTGCGGTCTACCATAAGAAATAATGTGTTGTATTTGGGTGATTAAAAAGTTGCTTGAAAAAAGTTGCTAGTGTGCCTTAAGATGACTTCGGTGTCTGTCTGTCTGTCTGTCACACCGATTTTATCCGAAACTATTTGTCATAGAAAGTTGAAAATCCGTAATAATATAGGTATTGATCGTCTCATCACAGCCGTGTAGTTTTGAAACTTAAATTTTGACTTAAGGGGTTAATTTTGCGGGGTGATATCGGAAGTGAAAAAAAAAAATTTTTACTAGGTCATCGAATGTGGTGTCAAATGAAAGCTTGTAAAAAATATATATAATGTAATACTTGTGCGCACTTTTCTTTGTATTATTTTTAAAAAATCGCGAAAAATCGCTGCCCCCCACCTTATCTCGAAAGTACTGATCAAAAAATTTTGAAAAAAATTCTGGAATATTCTTCACGGGGTGTAGATTGAACGAAAATTATCACGAATGCATTACCTTTAATAATTTATCTGGTATATAAAAAAAAAACAAAATTTCAAGCTCATCAGTTTTCAGTTAAGATTGGAAACAAACTTTGTTGAAAACTCATTTGGGGTGTGTTTTGTGAAGTCACTGATTATTTTATACCACCGTAACAAAAATTTTTATTTTAAACCCGATCAACGTACGGAACACTAATTGTGCAAGTTCAACTTACACTTGACCAGTTATTTATAATTAGAAGGAAATTTAAATTTTACCTCAACTTATTTTTAACAAAAGTGGTAATGAAAGATTATTATTATGCAAACTTTTACGTAATTTTTAATTATCTTAAGTTATTGTTTATTATATGTTTATTTTATTGCAATTATTCAAGGTAAGAAAACGTTAAATGTTTGTATTTTCTATTTGAATGAGGTAGTTTTAAAATTCTAAAATATATTACCTTTTGAGAATAATGAAATCTGTCCGTGCAAAATTATAGACCTGTATATATTACTGAAACCTGACATTTCCGCTTATATACTGTTTCGGTAAAATTGAAAATAATGAAAAAAACAATAGATTTTTCGTGTTCCACGGTCATAAAAATCCTGAAAAAAGAATATGTCACGTGATGTACACGAATCGCCTACTCTAACACCCTTCCCCATATCTATTTGACTCTCAGTCTCAATCTCCAAGGTCCATATCGAGCATCTATTTCTGAACATAGGACTATCTTATTGTAGCCCATCTGTTTCTATCCTATGCTTCTCTCGTCCAGTGCAGCCTCACAGTCAGTTTCAGGTCATTTATCCAACGTGTTGGTGGTCGTCCCCTTTTTATTTTCCCAGTGTAAAGTCTCCAATGAAGGATGATGTTCCATCTACCAGGGGTACAAGTATGAAATGCGGATTTTTTTCTAAAAACATTTGTTAAATTCGGAAGAATGATAAAAAGTGCTTTATTCAAAGTATGCTCCATCGCTTGTTATACATTTTTCCCATCTTTTGGGCAATTTGTGAATACCACGCCAGTAAAAAATCTTCCCCTTTTGCTGCGAACTATTCATCGAGCCATTGTTTCACATCTTCGTACGAACCAAAGCGCTGCTCAGTAAGTGCGTGACCCATCGATGCAAACAAGTGGTAATCGGAAGGAGCCAAGTCTGGTGAATAAGCCGTATGGGGTAGAACTTCCCAGCTGAGTGCTTCTAACGTGTTGCGAACTGGTTTTGCCCTATGTGATGGAGCATTGTCATGAAGGAAAAATGACTTTGTGTTGCCTCTTTCGGTATTCTGGCCTTTTTTGAAGCAGCGAACGGTTCAAATCGGTCAATTGTTGATGGTAACGTTTAGTATTAACCGTTTCCCCAGGTTTTAATAGCTCATAATAGATCACGCCCCTCTGGTCACACCAAACACAGAGCATCGTCTTTCTGCCCAAGGCGATTCGGTCTTGAGGTCGATGTGGATGGTGCGCCTGGGTTTAACCATAATTTTTGGCGCTTGGGATTCTCAAAATAAATTCACTTTTCATCCCCTGTAACTATACGATGCAAAAACGACTTCCTTTTGTACCGAGCGAGCAAAATGTCACACGTGTTTTTTTGCGCTTTTCCACTTTCCTGTCGTTCAACTCATGTGGTACCCATCTACCGGTCTTCTGAATCTTTCTCATCTCTCGTAGCCGATTGGAAACAGCTTGTTGACTAACGCCCAATTGCTCGGCGAGTTGTTTTTGTGTTTGCGAATCATCTTCGTCCAACAATGCTTGCAATTCCACATCTTCGTATTTTTTTGACGGTTTTCCACGTTCCTTGTCTGCAACATCGAAGTCACTACTTTTGAAACGCCGAAACCATAATTCACACGTATCTTGCGATGGAGCATGTTCACCATAAGCTTCTCGAAGTAATCGGTATGATTCAACAGCAATTTTCTTCAAATGAAAACAAAAAAATTAATGTTGTCCGCGAATGCTCTTTGTTCGGTATAAATTTCGACATATTGAACACAACAACACAACACTATGCACACACTTTTCCAATTTATCACTCGTGCGCGTCTGACACTTGTTGATGACACAACAAAAATGGCGCAGTGTCAAATCTTTATAGCACAAACTGCATTGGTGCACCATCTGTTATCTGAAATCCGCATTTCATACTTGTACACCTGGTAGAATCACTACATCTTGTAGTTCGTCTAATACACTTATTGGTATTCCTGTCCTCCAGACATAGGCCAATCATTTGCCTTTCCATAGCCCTTTGTGTGACAGTTTTTTTTTTATTGTTTGTTTTGTCCAATTCCAAATCTGACATCTATATGTAAGCACTAGGAGGATACATTGGTCGACCACTTTTAATCTAAATTTTAAGGCAATGTTCTTATTTTTAAGTATATCTGACAGTTTTCTAAATACAGACCATGCAAACCTTCTCCTTCTGTATATCTCACTTATTTAGTTTCCTAATTATATTTGGTGGCCCAGATAAATGTATTTTTTTGACGTTTCCGATATGGCAGCTGTTAACTGTTATGTGCGGGTCCTCGTTACACATGATGCTGGTCTTTTTCAGATTAATTTTCAAGCTTACTTTATTTGATTTCACTTCCAAGTCCCTTAACATATATTGTAAATCTTCTGGATTTTCTGTTATGATGATAACATCGTCAACGAATCTCAAATTACTCAGTCTTATGCCGTTTATTACAAGATCCTTGCCTTGCCATTTTCGATGTTTAAATACCTCTTCTAGTGCTGAGTTGAATAATTTTGGTGAACTGGTTGTCTTCTTGTGTAATTCATCTGCATCTGCATGATGCTGCCTTTTCATATATATGTGTTTGATGGTATTAAACGCTTTATGGAAATCTACAAAGGCAACACAGATATTCAAATTATACTCAACTAACTTTTCTATTAGTATTCGCATTGTCAAGAGATGGTCAAAATGCTCCACAGGTTGGTATTCATTTAATTTTTTGAAATTCTGTTTCTTACGATTTTGAAGAAAAGTTTATTCAACGTGTGAAAGCAGACTAATAGGTCCATAGTTTTTTAAATTAGTTGAGTCATCTTTGTTGTAGAGGAACAACTATTATTTCACGTATCGGGCTTTCTTTCTATTTTTAAGCATTGATTGAATAATTGGTACAATTTATGTCATCCTCCCTTGGTGCTTTATAAATTTTCATATCTAAGGTACATCTCCAGATCCGACGTTCCTTATCTTCCCTGTGGTTGTTTTATATTCTGGCTCTTCAGCAAGTTGAGAGATCTTTGGAGTGGATTAAATAGAAAATTTTGTTTTCCTCATTTTTATATTATTATACATATTATTATATTATAATCAATAGTCAAGAGAGACATAGGAAATAATAAGAATCGCAGATACATTTTATAAAGATATACAGTGACTCACAGCTTAAATGATGCAGTCGCTATAAAAAAAGACTAACTGGTCTCAGTGCCTCTTTATTTATTTGGAAAAAAACAACTTATTGAAATTAAATTAGTAAAGAGTCTTTTAAAAAAGTATGAATTACTTTTTTCTTAAATATGCCTTACTTAATTAACAATAAATAATTAATTAAATTACAGCTTAAATGATGCAAAATTCAATATACCAAAATTATTAGAGAAAACAAACTGTAGAATTTGAAATAAGCCTGCTAATATTTGGTCGGGCCTCCCTCATTATCAATAACGGCTTGAAATCTTCTGGACATTGATTCAACTAACTTTCTAGTATACTCTGGGGAAATAGTGTTCCATGCTTCAGTAATTTTTACTTTTAATTCAGTTTTATTTGATATTGGGGCACTATTTACTTTATTTATTAATGTCAGCCACAAATTTTCAATTACATTTAAGTCTGGTGACTGGGCTGGTGTTTTAATAACATTTGGACAGTTATAAAGCAACCAACTGCGGACTCGAAATGACGTGTGCTTTGGATCATTGTCGTGATAGAACCGATAATTGTTTTCAATATCTAATTTTTGGGCACTAGCGACGAGATGCAGCCTTAGTATATCCAAGTACACATGTTGGTTCATATTCCCTTCGACGAAATGCATGTTACCTACTCCTGCAGATGACATACAGCCCCATAACCTCACTCCACCTCCACCGTGCTTTACCGTAGCTTTCATATTTTTCAATTTTAATTCTTCGTTAGGCTTTCTCCACACTGATATTTTTCCATCGGACCCAAATAAGTTTATTTTGGTCTCATCAGCAAATATTACTGAATTCCAGAAGTTCAAGTCTTTATTGACATGCTCTCTGGCAAATTCCAATCTCACGCGTCTATTTCTTTGGCTAATGAAAGGCTTATTTCTAGCAGTTCGACCATGTAAATTATTATTTCGCAAGATCCGTCGAACTGTTTCGGGGTTACACCTTTTTTTCCAAACTGTCTTTCCACCTCGGCGCACAACTTTGGCGCACTTTTTTTTCGATTATTTGATACCTCTCTTAAAATCCATCTTTCTTCACGTTCATTGAAGATCTTATTTGGAGCCAACCTTGACTTATTCTCGACTCTATTTTTATCCCGGTAACGTTCAATGATATGCTGAACAGTTGACGGACATTTATTTACCATTTTGGCTATGTCTGTTTGGCTGTATCCATTCATGTAATGAGTAATAATTAAATTTTTCTCAGAAATTGTAGTTCGACGACCCATTCTTAAACAATTTCGTTTTATTGAATGAAAAAATGTCAAACTAAACAAAAAACAATTGCACTAAGAAATCAAAGCAACGCCGCCTTCGTAAATTTCAAAATGCGATAAGTTTTGACCCCTGTTGTTATTTTGCATCATTTAAGCTGTGACGTTTAAAATTGCATATGATTTGATTAATTATTTATTGTTAATTAAGTAAGGCATATTTAAGACAAAAAAAGCAATTCATACTTTTTTAGAAGACTCTTTACTAATCTAATTTCAATAAGTTGTTTTTTCCAAATAAATAAAGAGGCACTGAGACCAGTTAGTCTTTTCTTATAGCGACTGCATCATTTCAGCTGTGAGTCACTGTATGTATACATATACAATGAAATTCCCCTTCGCGGACACCCCACTGAGGGACTTCCCGAGTAAACCGAGGAGTTACCGACCTCAATTTTTTCGGTACACGCGGGGATTTAATATTAGTCTGACGCCTATGGAAAAAGAGACACAGTGAGCGACACATTCATTGTATAAATGGCTCCAAAATAGAAAAATTCTCACGCTTAAATAAAAAATTGAGATTGTTGAAGTTCACAGTAAGGAAAAGTTAAGTGTAAGGGACTAATCCAAGCGTTTTAAATCAGAAAAATACAAGCTACTGATATAATTAAACATAAAGAAATCCTTCTAAACAAGTGGATGTCGAACAGCAATTTGAATGAAGAAAGAAGCTTTTTGACTGGTGATGGAACCAAAATTGACAAGTTGTGTTATAACTGGTTTATAGCAGCTCGCCATAAAGGGATTCCTTTGACAGGTATGCACATGAATTATTTTTTTAGATAAGGTTTTCTGGAATTAGTGCGTTGATTTTCTTTTCATATCAATTCAAAGAATGGATAAAAGGGGTGAAAGTACCAGTAGGTTTGTCGTTACAAAAAATGCAAAAAACTTATTGTTAATGTTTTTTTCAGGTCCGCTAATGCGATACAAAGCAAATAAATCGCCGAGTCTCTGGGACATTCTACATTCAGCGCTTCTTCTGGTTGTCTTAATCAATTTAGAATCCGCCACAAAAGTTTAAAGCGATTTCAGGAGAAGGAGCTTCGGTTATTGCCGAAGATGTTTCATCATTTCTGGGAAAAATGCCCTTCTTTAATTAAAGGATATTCACCGAGAGACATCTATAAAGCCGATGAGACAGGCCTGTAGTTTAGGGCTCTACCCAACAAAACGCTAACATTAAAAAAAGAAAAATGTGTTGGTGGTAAATATCCCAAAAAGAGGTTTACAATTTTGCATCGTGCAAATATGGCGGGAGTAAAAGAAAAACTCTTAATCATTGGTAAGACAGCTAAACCCAGAGCATTTAAAAATATTAACATAAATGACCTGCCTGTAAATTGGAAATATAATAAGAAAGCTTGAATGACAGGAGAAATTATGACAGAGTAGTTGCAAGATCTTGATTGGAAAATGACAAAGGAAAAAAGAAACATTTTGTTATTTTAAGACAATGCAGAATCTCATCCAAAAGACGTCCACTTAAGGGCTTATATACAGTTAGAATTTGAAAAAAAAAATCGATTTTTTTTATTTCATTTTCGTAATGTATACATATTTAAGTATACGCACAGAAAATTTTAAGTCAATCCGACGATTATTCTGGAAGTTACACGAATATTTGTAAAGACATCAGAGCGCTTGAAAAGAGGAGGGCGGAGCGGCAGTGCTTACCCAGAACGCTCTCTCTTTAATTTACCTGCCTATTGTAAATGTCCCTTCTATTGTATTCAGGTACATAAAGTCAAAGTGTATTAAGGTTCTTGGGTAAGTTGAAAAAAAAATTTTTTTACTCTATGTAAAGTGCTTTTCAAACTTTAAAACGCATTTTTCTCAAAACCATGTTTTTATAGTCGGTGACCAAGATTTCTTGGAAACTGCTGAACCGATCAGTCTCAAATTTGAACACAAGCTTCTTAAATATATTTTTTTAGTAATTAATCGAAGGTTTTATCTCACCGATAAATA
This sequence comes from Pachyrhynchus sulphureomaculatus, assembly GCA_019049505.1. Taxonomy (NCBI): domain Eukaryota; kingdom Metazoa; phylum Arthropoda; class Insecta; order Coleoptera; family Curculionidae; genus Pachyrhynchus; species Pachyrhynchus sulphureomaculatus. The sequence continues at coordinate 23,435 of JAHKBH010003515.1, forward strand.
TATTTTTTTTTATAAACAATTTAAGACCAAAATTTTGGCCAAAAATCATTTTTTTTTTTCTTCAGAAGACGCTATTTTTGCAAAAAAAATTTATTTTGCTTATTCTTCCGATTAATAACTAGATTATACATTACTTTAACGATATCCGTTTGGTTTTTAGTGTTCCGTACGGAACACTTATAAGATCACTTCGGTGTCTGTCTGTCTGTCTGTCTGTCACACCCGATTTTCTCCGAAACTATTTGACATAGAAAGGTGAAATTTGGTAATAATGTAGGAATTGATGGCCTCATCAGAGCCATGTAGTTTTGAGAATTAAATTTTGACTTAAGGGGTTAGTTTTGGGGGGTGAAGTCGGAAGCGAAAAAAAAATTTTTTTACTAGGTTATCGAGTGTGGTGTCAAATGAAAGCTTGTGAAAACACGAGTAAAAAATATATATATAATATTATACTTGCGCGCACTTTTCTTTGTATTATTTTTAAAAATTCGCGAAAAATCGCTGTCCCGGGCCTTATCTCGAAAAGTACTTTCTGGAATATTCTCCACGGGGTGTAGATTGAACGAAAATTATCACGAATGCATTACCTTTAATAATTTATATGGTATATAAAAAAAAAAAAATTTCAAGGTCATCAGATTTCAGTAAAGATTGGAAACAAACTTGTTGAAAACTCATTTGGGGTGTGTTTTGTGCAGTAACTGATCATTTTATACCACCGTAACATAAATTTTGACTTAAGGGGTTCCTTTTGAGTGGTGAAATCGGAAGTGAAAAATTTTTTTTTTTTACTAGGTCATCGAGTGTGGTGTCAAATGAAAGCTTGTGAAAACACGAGTAAATATATATACATATATATGTATATATATATATATTATATATATATATATATATATTATATATATATATATATATATATATATATATATGTATATATATATATATATATATATATATATATATATATATATATATATACTCGTATATAATGTAATACTTGCGCACACTTTTCTTCGTATTACTTTTAAAAAATCGCTGTCCCCTACCTTATCTCGAAAAGTACTGATCAAAAAATTTTGAAAAAATTCTGGAATATTCTCCACGGGGTATAGATTGAACGAAAATTATCACGAGTGCATTACCTTTAATCATTTATTTGGTATATAAAAAAAAAAAAAAAAAATTTCAAGGTCACCAGTTTTCAGTAAAGATTGGAAACAAACTTTGTTGAAAACTCATTTGGTGTGTGTTTTGTGAAGTCACTGATCATTTTATACCACCCTAACAAAAATTTTTATTTTAAAAACAATCAACGTACGGAACACTAATTGTGCAAGTTCAACTTGCACTTGACCGGTTTTTTTCATTTTAGATGATCCAGTCCAGAGATATCGTGGTCACCGCAAGACGCCTTTTTTGAGAGGAGCTCCTGGAGATCAGCTATAGCAGCCTTCAAAATTATTATTTTTACAATTAAAAAATGTTGAAATACAGTTAAAAGTTACCAGAATATGTGTAAAAATTTTTACATTAATGAATTTAAAAGTTTTCTCAGGAAAAATTCTTGAAAAATCCCTTTTTTTAGCCCTTCTGACTGTATATAACCCCCCCACTTAAAAAATATAAAAATCCTGTTTCTGCCCCCTAACTGTACATCAGCTTGTCAACCACTTGACCACGGAATTATAAAAAATTTTCAAATTTATTACCGAAGTCTAATACTAAAACACCTGATAGTAAACATTGAAACTGCTGGTACAGCTTTTGAGTTAATTAAGGAAATTACTCCATTGGATGCAGTTTACTTTGCAAAAACCGCTTGGGAACAAGTAACCAAGGAAAATTGCAAAGTGAAGACCAGTTAACTGAGGCTGTTACATCTCATCCATAAGATGACTTACCACTTAACGTACTTGCAGATATCCTCAAAAATAAGAATTTATAGGAATTGACTGATAATGAAAACCTTAATGATTTTTTGAACATAGATGGAAATTTGTATGTTGAAAATCCAGATTCAGAACAAGAAATTGAAAATCCAGTTGAAATACAAGGACTTTCCGAAGATTCTGATGTCGATGACGTTCCAGTACCAACAGATGCGATTCCAAATTATGGTGAAGCTATTACCCTAACCAAGCACCTTAAAAGTTTTGCCGAAGATCCCTGAGATGTAAAGTCTTTAGAACTTCGTTCCAAATTAGAAATACGATCTGTGGACGCCATTTTAAATAAAAAAGGAGACAAACAACAGTGTATGAATTTTTGCGTCATTAATGTGACCTTTCATTTCATGTGTATAACTCTATCCTATTATATTTTGTATGTATCTAAACGTGACGAATCTTTGTTTTTTCCTTAAGTTTTAAGTTTTTTGTTTATTTTAAAAATATTTACATACACGAGTATACGTTTTTAAATGTCCCAAATTCTTTAATTACAGTTTTCATTAAAAAAATGATTTTTTTTGTATTTCTTTTAAGCAGACACTCCTCTTGAACTGACACTTTCGGTCGGTCCCGTTGGTGTCCGACCAAGGGAGATTTCACTGTACATACCTGGCCCTGGCCAAATTATTAGACGCACGGCAAGATTTCATGTAAAATATTAATTACCGAGTGATTATTATATTATTATTTTAAATTGATTTGTTTTTTATTTTTATATTATCCAATCAATTACCTATTTATTTGGCATAAATAAAACAGAATTAATTTAGAAAAGCATAAGTTTATTAAGTTTTAAAGAAAAGTGAAATTAATGTTAGTAAAAGTCAATATTTAGTTGAGCCACCTTTAGCCGCTATCAAAGCTTTAATTCTGCGCGGCATGCTATCAATGCAAGATTGTACTGTCTCCTGCATTTGAGGATGATGATTCCACACCTGAATAATCTTTTCTAGGAGCTGGGTTTTGTTGGTAATCACATCTTTAGCCACTTCTCTTTTCATCAGCTCCCACACATTTTCAGTGGGGTTCATATCAGGGCCAATCCAACAGAGGGATATTTTTTTCTGCCAAAAAAAGCTTTAACAGACCGAGCAGTGTGGCAGGGAGCTCCATCTTGCATGAAAGTGAATGGTTCCCCATTTGGAAACCATTCTCTGAGCTGCGGAATCAACCGATTTTGTAATACTTCTTTGTACTGATCTTGCCTCATTATTCCTTTGACGACGTACAGACGTCCAGTGCCCTTGCCGCTGATGACTGACCAAATCATCAGTTTGGTGGGATGTTTAACCGTCGGGACGACCCAATCAGGATGAAACTTTTCTCCATGACGACGACGCACATACTGAGCTTTATTCTGCAAAATTTCGAATGTGCTTTCGTCACTGCAGCAGACCTGTCAAAAATAGGAAAAAATATATAAACTTCCATGTTTATTTGCTTTATTTAACTGAAAATGATAATAATGTATCAATTATTGATTAAATTGCTGTATCTTACCGATCTCCAGAAGTCCACATCTTTGTCTTGCCATTGTTTGACCCACTTCAGGCGCTTTGCTTTCATTGCAGCTGTTAACTTGGGCTTCCTGGCGGGGCGACAGGCCTTAAAATCTAATTCTTTCAATTTTCTTCGAACACTGCGCTCAGAAGCATTTACGCTAGCATCCTGGAGTGGTGATTTTATTACCTTTGTGGTAGCAAATCTGTTTTCTACACAAATTTTCTTCAAACATCTCTCTGGCCGTGGAGTGAAAATTGGTTTTCTACCGCATCTTTTCTTTCTTTTCGGGCTTAATTCCTTCCCTGACTCAATTTTCTTTTTTATGCGTCGTACACTAGCTTCAGAAACCTCCAATCTTCGTGATATTTCTCGGTTTGTAAATGTTTTCGCAATCACAAGGGCCTTCACTTCAGCTTTTTTACGTGGTGAAAGATCGCCTTTTCTACCCATAATGAAAATAGTCCAATTACTTTTTTAAAACACTGCATACAAAATAAACTAATAACTGAGTAGTATAAAACTGTTAAACAAACAATCACAGTCCATAAAGCCACAGAAACACGTCCGTACCTGACTCGATTCCGATCGCGACTGATACAGGTTTGTACTTGTTTACGTTCATGTATCACTTTGTCAACACAGTGTTGCCATATGTTAAAAATAAATACAAATATGTAGTCTACAACAATTCTTTTAAATAAAAATCAATAATATTGTAGTTTAAATATACCATTATTGCATAAAAACTCTTAAGAAACATAAAATTACTAAAAAAAATACAGTGCGTCTAATAATTTAGCCAGGGACTGTATATGTATACATACGAGGCTGGTTTGAAAAGTCCGTGCAAAAATAAAAACTACTTATGTGTTTGGGGTAAGCCTTTTTTATTTTTCGACATAGTCTCCTTTTAGGCTTATACACTTCGTCCAACGATGTTCTAGTTTGTTGATCCCTTCCGAATAATAGGATTTGTCCAAGTCTGCAAAATATCCATTAGTGTCTGCAATCACCTCCTCGTTTGAATAAAATCTTTGTCCCGTCAGCCATTTCTTCAAATTGGGGAACAAATAGTAGTCCGAGGGAGCCCAAGTCTGGAGAATAGGGGGGATGTGAAACGAGTTGGAATCCTATTTCCATTAATTTTTGCGACCACAACTGCTGAGGTGTGTGCTGGTGCGTTGTCGTGATGGAAAAGGACTTTCTTGAGGGCCGATCGCGGGCATTTTTCTTGCAGCTCGGTTTTCAAACGGTCCAATAACGATAATTAATATTCACCTGTAATAGTTTTACCCTTTTCCAGATAGTCGATGAGGATTATCCTTGCGAATCCCAAAAGACAGTCGCCATAACCTTTCCGGCCGAAGGAACGGTCTTCGCCTTTTTTGGTGCAGATTCCCCTTGGTAACCCATTGTTTAGATTGTTGTTTGGTCTCAGGAGTATAGTAATGTATCCATGTTTCATCCACAGTGACGAAACGACGCTTAAAGTCCTCCGGATTCTTCTGGAACAGCTGCAAACCATCCTTGCAACACTTCACACGATTCCGTTTTTGGTCAAACGTGAGCAATCGCGGCACCCATCTTGCGGATAGCTTTCTCATGGCCAAATGTTTATGCAAAATATTATGTACCCGTTCAGTCGAGATACCCACAGCACTAGCAATCTCACGCACCTTAACTCTTCTGTTATCCATCACCATATCATGGATTTGATCAATGATTTCTGGAGTCGTAACCTCCACAGGCCGTCCAGAACGTTCAGCGTCACTTGTGCCCATATGGCCAGTCCGAAAATTTTGAAAACCACTTTTAAACTGTTCTAATCGAAGGTGCAGAGTCACCATAATGTTTATCAAGCTTCTCTTTAGTCTCCTGAGGCGTTTTGCCTTTCATAAAGTAATGTTTAATCACCACACGAAATTCTTTTTCGTCCATTTCTTGAAAATCACTCGACTTCCTTGATTCACACGAATGCCAAACACAAAGAAATATACCAATATGGCTGAAACTTGGTGTGCGTTCATTCAAGAGATGCTACTAACTAAACATGACCTCGATACGCGCCGGTGGTGCCATCTCTCGGACTTTGCACGGACTTTTCAAACCAGCCTCGTATCTTTATAAAATGTTTCTACGATTTTTATTATTTCCTGTGTCTCTCTTGACTATTGAAAGTATAATATAATAATGAAGAAAACACACTTTTTGATTTAATCCACTCCAAAGACCCTAAAAACCATATATATGAACTATTCCTTCAAACGCCTCCCCAAACTTATTAATGGTTAAAGCTGCTGTATACTTTACCAGTGATGGTAAAAATTTGTTTATCGGCAACCAAAAACCAAGAAAAAATATCACAATGATAGCAAAACAAATTAAACTTATCGAATTTTAATATAAGAGAGGGTTCTTGTTTGCAGAAATCGCTCCCTCCTTCATTACTTTAAGAAGGTAGTAAAATTTTAATACAAGATGGTTCTTTTTAAATAGAATTTTTTTTTTGTAAATATTTTTCCACTCAGTTATCTTTCCTTAACTCCACTATAAAGGAAAGTTTTTTGAGGGAAGTTTGATCCCTCGGATCCTGATTTTATCTTCACAGCGTGGGATGACAGGGTAAGTCACAAACGTTGCCAGGTGTGTAAGTAAGCACTAACGCATTTTTTTTTTTAATTGGTTTTTGAGCTTAAGTGCAAACTTTTCTGAAATATTCAACATTTATATAAATACTAGCAGTGCCCGCGGTTCCGCTCGCGTGGATTCGATTCACTACTATCGTCACTGCTTATTCCTTTTGTTACCTAACGTAATAAAATATCTCCCATTATTTCCCCTTATCTCCCGTTATTTCTCCTTATCTCCCATTATCTCTACATAATTTCCATTATCTAGGCTTATCTCTGCTCATCTCCCATTATGTCTCCTTATCTCCATTATTTCCCCTTATCTCCCATTATCTCACCTTATCTCCGATTATCTAGGCTTATCTCGACTTATCTCGCAAATTATTTCTCCTTATCTCCCATTATTTCTCCTTATCTCCCATTATTCACCATAACTCCCACTATCTGGACTTATCTCTGCTTATCTCCCATTATTTCTCCTTATCTTCCATTATTTATACTTGTCTCTCAATATCTCACCTTATCTCCCATTATCTAGGCTTCTATCGAATTATATAGAACATATGTATAAATTTATAAAAACACATAAATAGGATAAGTGGTTCTCGAGTGATAAGCGCACTAACGGACAGACAGACAGAGAGACGTTGCATTTTATATATATTATAATTCTTTGCTACATGATATTGTTCTATATTTAGTGGTTTAGGCAGTGTATTGCAAGAGAACGCGCTAGCGGCAAACTTTTTTTCGATTTGATTCACGATACGTTATAAAATATAGCCTATAACCTGGCCAGAGAATATATGTATGTTTTTAAAAAAAAAGCACGTAAATCGGATAAGTGGTTCTCCAGTGACAAGCGCGCTAACGGACAGACAGACAGACAGAGATACGTTGCATTTTATATATATATTATAGATGTAATAAAATATATACAGGTATCTATAAACTGGTCAGAGAACATATGTATTGAATTTAAAAAATCACGTAAATCGGTTGAGTGGTTCTCGAGGGATAAGCACACTAACGGACAGACAGACAGACAGAGAGACGTTGCATTTTATATATATTATAGATAAAGATTATTATTATTATATAACCTGGCCAAAGAATATATGTATGAATTTAAAAAAAAAAAAAAAAAAGGACACGTAAATCGCATAAGTGATTCTCGCGTGATAAACGCACTAATGGACAGACAGAGAGACATTGCATTTTATATATATTATAGATTATATGTTAGATATTCTCTGCTACATAATATTGTTCCATATTTAATGGTTTAGGCTGTGTATTGCAAGGGACGCTAGCGGCAAACTTTTTTCCGACTTCATTCACTATTATCGTCACTGCTCATTCCTTATGCTACCTATCGTAATAAAATATAGCCTATAACCTGGCCCGAGAACATATGAGGCTATGAGCGCAATAGTGGCCTAACCCCCAAGCATCCCTATTGGAGATAAATGCAACTTCTTTTTTTGTAATATTTTTGCAAATTTTTCTCAGTAATAAGTTCTGAAAATCAACAATTTTGTTTTTCTGTCATAAATAATTGCTATTGTTGTAATTTTGGACTACTTAAACATTAATTTCAATAGAATAATAAGGAAAATGTGGGTTAGGCCACTGTTGCGCTCATAGCCTCATATGTAAGTTTTAAAAAAAAAAGTACGTAAATCGGATAAGTGGTTCTCCAGTGATAAGCGCACTAACGGACAGACAGACACAGAGACGTTGCATTTTATATATATTATAGATATCATAGAAACTAAATGCGAATTTAGAGAGAGATTATTTTTTTATAAAGTGTGTTTTTGCTTTACATAAATATGCCAGAACAGAGTTAAACCGGACGAATTATTCATAAAATAAAGAAAGACACTATTTCTAATTTGTTATACTATTCATAAATAGTAACGAGATTACTGAATTAGGGGGCGACTGCCCCTTCTTATCCTCCCCACGGATCACCTTAACATGTAAATTATTTCATTTTTCCCATTCTGTAGGGCTAATAAAGCTAGCACATACAAGTATCTTAATTGAAACTCCACATTAAACATACAATAATGTATTTAATATAAAACATGCAAAAAATATAAGTTAATATTTACTCTGTTCTCTTACACATACCCAACATTTACCGCAAAGTAGGTGTCCTTTAAATTTTTTTTTCCAGTTGCAAATCAAACCGTAACATTCACTTTATGAAATGTCAGTTTACTTACTTGTGCAAGTATCTCTTAATTCGTATCCTCTGTAGTCCTTGAATTTAAAAGCCAAATTAGAATTACACATGCGGATAATACCGAAAAAAATGAAAACCACTAAATATGACGCGAGAGACACTTTCTGCATTTTGTATACATTTGAACTAGAAGTAACGCCGGCAAAATGCACTTTTAATAGATATTGCTTAAGACAAACTGCATATACTATATTGTATACTATGTTTCAAAAGAATTATCCTTTTATTTATTTTCTTTGTGGTAAATTATTATTACTTTCCTTGCTAAAGTAGGAGAAGGAGCATGCATCGATTTTGGAGATCATTTAGCTTCCTTGCTTGCTAAAGAAAAATATTCTATTCGTGAAATAAATTACCTCCAAGATATTTACATTTCTTCACGTTTTAGAATCCCTGGATCACGAAAAAACATAGTCACTCATCTCCATCAGTCTGCTAACACGATAACTCTCGAACGAAATCATATATCAGTTTCGAATTTGACACATACATATATAATAACTAACGAAGGGGTGAAAGTGGTGGCGACTGATAGATTTTGAATGATTTTTAATAGTATTAGGGTAATGGACGCATGGATTTTTCGGGAACTTGCAAATGAAGACCCTATACCTGAGTGTTGGAAGTTGGGCTGGATTACGCCTGTCCAGAAAAAAGGGTAGTAGAAAACAATGCGAAAATTACAGATGCATTACAGTTACTAATTCATTTAGCCGACTAGGAAATTAATATAGCAATACGAGAATTGGAGTCTGACAGTAAACATGGCCAAGACGGAATACCTATGTGTTAAGGGTGAGAAAGCAGATCTTATTTTAAACAACAGAATAAAAATAACTGCATGCGAGGAGTATACATACTTGGGAACAAAAATAGATCAAAGCGGAAGGACAGAAAGAGAAATAGAACATCAAATAACAAAGGGCAAACAAATAATAACGGCATTGAATTCAGTACTGTGGTCAAAGACTATATCGAATCAAAGGAAAAGAGATATTTACAACAGCATTTTTAAGAGCATTGTTCTATGTGGTACTGAAACATGGCAAATTAGTAAACGTCTAGAGGAAAAAATAAATGCACTAGAAATGGACTTCTGGAGACGATCAGCAGGTGTATCCAGACGAGACAAAATAACTCCCGTATTCGAGAAATAATGAGGGCTGAGAGAATTCTATTGGAGGAAATACAGCAAAAACAATTATGCTGGTACGAGCATGTACAAAGAATGGACGACCGAAGAATAACAAAACAAACAATGTCATGGATGCCTTCAGAACGCAAAAGACGGGGTAGACCAAAAATTGCATGGTCGTCAGGTATTCAAAGAGCCATGTCGGAAAGAAACCTAAGACCAAGAGATTGGAACGACCGATAAGAGTGACGGCTAGGAACCGAAAGGCGTAGAACGCTATAAATCCGAAAATACATATACAATAGGGTAATTTTTCCTGTTTTTTACTGCTGCGTATAGAACACTTACAAGATCACTTTGGTGTCTGTCTGTCTGTCCCACTCGATTTTCTCCGAAACTATTTGACATAGAAAGTTGAAATTTAGCACTAATATAGGAATTGATGGCCTCATCAGAGCCGTCTAGTTTTTTAAAGTTAAATTTTGACCTTGAGCGTAAAATCGGAAGTCAAAATTTTTTTTTTACCAGATCATTGAGTCGGGTGTCAAATGAAAGCTTGTAAATCCACGAGTTCAAAAATATATATAATGTAATACCTGAACACACTTTTCTTCGTATTATTTTTAAAAAACCGGTCAAGTGCAAGTTGAACTTGCACAATTAGTGTTCCGTACGTTGATTGTTTTTGAAATAAAAATTTTTGTTAGGGTGGTATAAAATGATCAGTGACTTCACAAAACACACCCCAAATGAGTTTTCGACAAAGTTTGTTTCCAATCTTTACTGAAAACTGCTGACCTTGAAATTTTGTTTTTTTATATACCAAATAAATTATTAAAGGTAATGCACTCGTGATAATTTTCGTTCAATCTATACCCGTGGAAATATTCCAGAATGTTTTCAAAATTTTTTGATCAGTACTTTTCGAGATAAGGTAGGGGACAGCGATTTTTTAAAAGTATACGAAGAAAAGTGTGCGCAAGTATTACATTATTATATATATTTTTTACTCGTGTTTTTACAAGCTGTCATCTGACACCACATTCGATGACCTAGTAAAAAAAATTTTTTTCACTTCCGATTTCACCCTCAAAACGAACCCCTTAAATCAAAATTTATGTTACGGTGGTATAAAATGATCAGTGACTTCACAAAACACACCCCAAATGAGTTTTTAACAAGGTTTGTTTCCAATCTTTACTGAAATCTGATGACCTTGAAATTTTTGTTTTTTTTATATACCATATATATTATTAAAGGTAATGCACTCGTGATAATTTTCGTTTGACACCACACTCGATGACTCTAGTAAAAATTTTTTTTTTTCACTTCCGACTTCA
>JAHKBH010003517.1:0-34063 GCA_019049505.1 Pachyrhynchus sulphureomaculatus
ATTCTACAATAGTAAGGAAGGGTTAATTATGGGGAGTCCATTAAGTCCATTACTTGCCGAAATTTTCATGGACAGTATTGAAACAATGATATTTAACAACCATAATAACAATAGTAATAATTGTTTATACTAATATCGATACGTAGACGATATAATTGTATGCTTTACAGGTACGGACAGACAATTAACTCACTTTTTTACAGTATATTAATTCTTTACATAGAAATATCAGTTTTACAATGGAAGAAGAAGTCGAAGGGAAAAAATCTAATTTAGTAGACTTAACAATCAGTTAAAACCATGAAAAAACATGAATTTGCAATATATCACAAATCTTGTCATACAGATACCACAATTCACAATAGTTCTCACCACCCTAACCATCATAAACTCGCAGCTTATCATAGTTTTATACATAGGACTAACTAATATCCCCTTATCAGAGGAAAATTTTACTAAAGAATTAAACTACATAAAACAAGTAGCCGTTAACAACGGTTATTCGGTTACTTTAATCAATAGTATAGTTAGGAAAAAACTGAGAAACAAGGCAATCTCAGAAATATACCCACGTTTTTAAGGACAAAAATACCACTTTTAAATGCTTAACCTATTTCGGCAAACCAACGGAAAAAAAAAACTGGGGAAATTTTTAAAACAAAAAAATATCTACATAGCTTACAAGACTACCAATACTATGGGGAAATATCTTAAAAACTATCTATTAACATGTGGGTCATGTCCTAAAACAGGGGTGCTCATACTTGAACTGCTGGCGATCTACCTCAATATGGTTAGACTACGATCTATCGACTCTGAGAGGCTGCGAGTAAGTGTGATGCAGGATTGTCGTCTAGGTAGGGTGTATCGTGGCATAGATATTAGTTTTCCGCACAATATGCATTTTTTTAGTCAAGGTAAGTGTAGGTCAGCAATGAAAAAACTCATAATTATTCAAAATTGCGAGTTTATTAGTTCTTACAAAACAAACGAGTTCTAGTGTTTAAACTTAACTAAAGAGTGACTTTGGATGTTGAAGCGTGGCATTGCATGTCCTCAGCATACTTTTCATAAGATGGTACGTAATTACCGAGTGCTAATCGCAAGCATGATGACATATGTTCGTCAGTTAGTCGATTGCGATATTTTGACTTAGTTATCTTCATTTCAGAAAATGCAGAGTCGCACAAGTAAGTTGACCCAAACATTGCCGTCAGTTGAAGGGCGATTTGCGTTAGATTCGGATATTTATCTTCAGATATAAAACACCAGAATTTTGTATCAGATGCTGTCGCTTTGAGATGTATATCTGATATAATCTGCACTAACTCATTTTCAACAGAACATGAGTCCATGTTAAACTGACTTGCTATTTCAGTAGCTAAATGTTTTTTACACGAAAAAGGATAACTCATAAATGATGAGATATTTGCCAATTTACTGAAATCATAAAAATGTATTTCGAATTGGCCCAAAATATTTGATAATTCTGCCTCATAAATATCATAATTCAACTGAGGAATCCTTGCTTTCAAAGACGGAAAATTTTTCAGATCCGTTCTTTTCAGTTGATCTATCATAAGTTGCAATTTACTTTTGAATGCGTTTATTGCGCTAATCATCTCAATAATAGTTTTTCCTTTACCTTGAAGCTCCAAATTAATGGTGTTTAAATGCATTGTGATGTCTGTCAAAAATGCCAAATCAGTCAGCCATTTTCCCGTTTTTCAGCATCTGAGTGTCATCACCTCTTTTCTTCCAGAAAAGCTGTTATTTCGGGCAATAATTCTTGAAACCTTTCTAGGAATTTTCCGTGACTCAACCACCTGACATCCGTGTGAAGGACTAAAAAAGTATGTACATTCCATGATATCATGTTTTAGTTTATCTGCCATGTCCTGACTCATGACTTCAACACGCCTTGTGACAGTCGGACGAGATAACTGAAGTTCTCTAATAGCAGACATAATCTCTGTTTTATTTTTAAAATCTCCAAATAAAGTCTCACCGCTTCAATAAATGCTTCCTTCACAACCAATCCATCATCAAATGGTTTCTTGTGTTTCGCCAATATATGAGATATTTTAAATGACGCGATCGTTGCAGCTTTTGATTGTTTGGCTGGTCTTGTGAACATGGTTTGTTCTTTTTGCAAACAAGTTATTAAATCACGTACTTTTCGTTTTCTTAATTCACTCTGTGACGGAAAATCCTTTTCATAGTTTTTATGAACCGTTTTATGATGCCTCTCTAAGTTCCCACGCTTAGGTATTGCAATTGACGCACGGCAAATGAGACAAATGCACTTATCCTTTACCATACAAAAGAAAAATTCTTCCTCCCAATCGTTATTAAAATGATAAGTTTTACTTTTCTTCGCCGCACTCATTTTGGACTATTTATTAATAAACTTTGTATCGATGTATCGCCTTCAAGTTACAAGTCAGACTGACTCCTATTCCTGCAGGCGCAACATTTATATCGGCGCGAACGAAGTCTCGAATGTTCCCGTCAAACACGCCGCCCGAAGTTTCTAGAAAAATCGGCGGGAATCAAAAAACGAGGCTTTTCTTTGACAAGTACCGCGCGTTCCTTTGATAAAGCCGCCTTTTGCCGCTAGCAGGGGGTTATTACAATAAAAGAAAGTGATGAGGGGGTTATTCTGGCCTAATTGTGGATCGAATAAATTTTAGTAGTTCATTCATTACATTTTGTTTTAGTTACCTAAAACAAAATCTGTGAATAAGTTTCTATATCGGAATTTTTTTCTCGAGATCGACTCAAAAAGCACTCGCGATCGACCGTTTGAGCACCCCTGTCCTAAAACATACATAGAACAAACTGGACGTACATTTAGACAAAGAATTACAGAACACGAAAAAAGTTTCATCCATAGAATATCTAATTCAACATATGCTAATCATCTTTTAACAGAAAATCACACATTTAACAAGAATTTCAAAATTTTACACACCCAAGAAAAAGGTTTAAAACTAAACCTTTTAGAGACAAGTGCAAATAAATCGATTAAGAACTACAGGTACTTTACTCAACGACCAGGTAGATTTAAGCAATTCACCATTATTGAATTTATTCTCCTAACTCCAAATCTGTGTGGGTTTTCCAATACTATCAATGTAATTTAATTAGGTGTAATATTATAATTAAGAAAATATATAAAATTGTGAACATTAAACCTAACTAAGTGTAAAATGTAGATCTGAAGAAGCTGCATCGACAGCGAAACGCATCATCGCAATTTAAATAAACCAGTGGAAATTAACTAAAAACAGTCTTTTATTTATATATATATATATATATATATATATATATATATATATATATATATATATATATATATATATGTATATATATATATATATATATATATATATATATATATATATATATATATAATATATATGTAAAATGCAACGTCTCTCTGTCTGTCTGTCTGTCCGTCCGTTAGTGCGCTTATCACTCGAGAAACACTTATCCGATTTACGTACTTTTTTTTTTTAAACATACATATGTTCTCTGGCCAGGTTATAGGCTATATTTTATTACGATAGGTAGCATAAGGAATGAGCAGTGACGATAATAATGAATGAAGTCGGAAAAAACTTTGCCACTAGCGCGTTTCCTTGTAATACACAGCCTAAACCATTAAATATGTAACAATATTAGGTAGCAGAGAATATCTATAATCTATAATCTATAATATATATAAAATGCAATGTCTCTCTGTCTGTCTGTCCATTAGTGCGTTTATCACGCGAGAACCACTTATTCGATTTACGTGTCTTTTTTTTTAAATTCATACATATATTCTTTGGCCAGGTTATATATAATAATAATCTATACCTATAACATATATAAAATGCAACGTCTCTCTGTGTGTCTGTCTGTCCGTTAATGCGCTTATCCCTCGAGAACTACTTATCCGATTTACATATTTTTTTTAAATTCATACATATGTTCTCTGACCAGGTTATAAATATATATTTTATTATTACATCTATAATATATATAAAATGCATCGTATCTCTGTCTGTTTGTCTGTCTGTCCGTTAGTGCGCTTATCACTAGAGAACCACTTATCCGATTTACGTACTTTTTTTTTAAAGTTATACATATGTTCTCTGGCCAGTTATAGGCTATATTTTATTACGATAGGTAGCATAAAGAATGAGCAGTGACGATAATAGTGAATGAAGTCGGAAAAAAGTTTGCCGCTAGCGCGTTCTCTTGCAATACACTGCCTAAACCATTAAATATGGAACAATATCATGTAGCAAAGAATCTCTGTAATATATATAAAATGCAACGTCTCTCTGTCTGTCTGTCTGTTAGCGCGCTTACCTCTCGAGAACCACTTATCCGATTTACGTGTTTTTTTTTTTAATTCATCATCTCTGTCTGTTTGTCTGTCTGTTTGTCTTCTCTGGCCAGGTTATCTATAATCTTCTAGAATATATATAAAATGCAACGTTTCTCTGTCTGTCTGTCCGTTAGTGCGCTTATCACTCGAGAACCAATTATCAGATTTACGAGTTTTTTTTAAATTCATACATATGTTCTCTGGCCAGGTTATATAATAAAAATAATTATATAATATATATAAAACGCAACGTCTCTCTGTCTGTCTGTCCGTCAATATGCTTATCATTCGAGAACCACTCATCCGATTTACGTGTTTTTTTAATTCTTAATTTAATATATGGTATATCAAAAAAAATTATAATATATATATAAAACGTAACGTCTCTCTGTCTGTCTGTCTGTCTGGCCATCAGTGCGCTTAGCACTCAAGAACCTCTTATCCGATTTACATATTTTTTTTATAAAATACAAAGGGAATAAACAGAGACAAAATGCTAATATGTAGGAAAAAATATGGAAGTTTAGCAGTAAGCTTGGCAGAAAGACTGAATAGGAGTTGAATGAGAAATAGGAAGCAAAATTAACTGAAGGGCAGGAGGGACAAACAAACCCTGCAAAGAAAAAATAAGAGAAATACTCAGAACCCAAAAAAAATAAGGCCCCGGGTGGAAATTGTAACATATAACAGTAGAAATGATAAAAGCTGGAGGAGTAGATGTGGAAAATGAAATATGCCAGTTGGTGCAAGAAATATGGGAAACAGAAAAGATGCCAGTCAGCTGAAGAGAGTCGCTCATTTGTCCAATATACAAAAATGGAGACAAAACTATATGTGCTAATTATATACCAATAGCTTTACTGTATGTCGTGTACAAGATAGTAGTGGTAACTATCAAAAACAGATTAGAAGAGAAAGCCGAGTCTATTCTGGGAGAGTACCAGTGTGGATTGAGGAAACATAGTTCGGTTACAGACCAGATATTGTCGATTAAGCAAATCCAAGATAATACCTGAGAACAAAATTTGGCACTACACTTGGTCTTTGTGGCTTTCACAGAAGCATATGATTCTGTAAAGAGAGAAGGACTCTACAAGATAATGGAAGAACTAAAAATTCCAAGTAAATTAATTCGCATGATGAGAATGACACAGAAAATAGAGTGTTGGTTGAGGGCAAAGTATCAGACAAGTTTAAGGTGAAGAGAGGATTAAAACAGGGGGATCACCTCGACATGCCTTTTTAATTTGGTTCTAGAGAAGATAATCCGGGAGTCAGAAATAAAAACAAATCGAACGATATACCAACAAACCTGCCAATGCTTGGCCTATGCGGATGATATATCAGTGATAGAAGAAACGTGGAAACTGAATGTAAGAAACAAGGAGACGTTGGAGGTGTGGGAAAAGAAAGCTTTGAGAAGAATCTATGAAGGAAGGAAAGAAGGGGACTGTGGAGAAGAAGAACCAAACTACGAA
The DNA here is from genome assembly GCA_019049505.1 of Pachyrhynchus sulphureomaculatus. Lineage (NCBI taxonomy): Eukaryota > Metazoa > Arthropoda > Insecta > Coleoptera > Curculionidae > Pachyrhynchus > Pachyrhynchus sulphureomaculatus. The sequence goes on from JAHKBH010003517.1 coordinate 5,860, forward strand.
TTAAAATGCCTATATACGAAACCCCTTATAAACCAAATCATAAGAAGCCAGCGATTAAGATGGTTGGGGCACGTGGAAAGGATGAAGGAAGAAAGACAGGCAAAGCAAGCCTTAATAAGAGGAGTGGTTGGAAGAAGGGGCAAGGGTAGACCTCGATCTACATGGATTCAGGCAGTAATGCAAGATCTGGAGTTGATAGGAATCCCGCTCTGGAAAAAGCTAACAGGAGACAAAAAGAAGTGGAGACAAGTATGCAACCAAGCCATGGGCCTCTAAGGCCCCTCGAGCTATATAATAATGTAAACATAACGAATAACCAGTGACGATAAAGGTGAATCAAGTCCACGCGAGCGGAGCCGCGGGCACGGCTAATATATATATATATATATATATATATATATATATATATATATATATATATATATATATATATATATATATATATATATATATACATATTATATATATATATATACAGTCCCTGGCCAAATTATTAGACGCACTGCAAGATTTCATGTAAAATATTAATTACCGAGTGATATTGTACCGTTTTATTATTTTAAATTGATTTGTTTTTTATTTTATATTATCCAATCAATTACCTATTTATTTGACATAAATAAAACAGCATTAATTTAGAAAAGCATAAGTTTATTAAGTTTTAAAGAAAAGTGAAATTAATGTTAGTAAAAGTCAATATTTAGTTGAGCCACCTTTAGCCGCTATCAAAGCTTTAATTCTGCGCGGCATGCTATCAATGCAAGATTGTACTGTCTCCTGCATTTGAGGATGATGATTCCACACATGAATAATCTTTTCTAGGAGCTGGGTTTTGTTGGTAATCACATCTTTAGCCACTTCTCTTTTCATCAGCTCCCACACATTTTCAATGGGGTTCATATCAGGGCTATTACCCGGCCAATCCAACAGAGGGATATTTTTTTCTGCCAAAAAAGCTTTAACAGACCGAGCAGTGTGGCAGGGAGCTCCATCTTGCATGAAAGTGAATGGTTCCCCATTTGGAAACCATTCTCTGAGCTGCGGAATCAACCGATTTTGTAATACTTCTTTGTACTGATCTTGCCTCATTATTCCTTTGACGACGTACAGACGTCCAGTGCCCTTGCCGCTGATGACTGACCAAATCATCACTTTGGTGGGATGTTTTAACCGTCGGGACGACACAATCAGGATGAAACTTTTCTCCATGACGACGACGCACATACTGAGCTTTATTCTGCAAAATTTCGAATGTGCTTTCGTCACTGAAGCAGATCTGTCAAAAATAGGAAAAATATATAAACTTCCATGTTTATTTGCTTTATTTAACTGAAAATGATAATAATGTATCAATTATTGATTAAATTGCTGTATCTTACCGATCTCCAGAAGTCCACATCTTTGCCATTGTTTGGCCCACTTCAGGCGCTTTGCTTTCATTGCAGCTGTTAACTTGGGCTTCCTGGCGGGGCGACAGGCCTTAAAATCTAATTCTTTCAATTTTCTTCGAACAGTGCGCTCAGAAGCATTTACGCTAGCATCCTGGAGTTGTGATTTTATTACCTTTGTGGTAGCAAATCTGTTTTCTACACAAATTTTCTTCAAACATCTCTCTGACCGTGGAGTGTGAAAATTGGTTTTCTACCGCATCTTTTCTTTTCTTTTCGGGCTTAATTCCTTCCCTGACTCAATTTTCTTTTTATGCGTCGTACACTAGCTTCAGAAACCTCCAATCTTCGTGATATTTCTCGGTTTGTAAATGTTTTCGCAATCACAAGGGCCTTCACTTCAGCTTTTTTACGTGGTGAAAGATCGCCTTTTCTACCCATAATGAAAATAGTCCAATTACTTTTTTAAAACACTGCATACAAAATAAACTAATAACTGAGTAGTATAAAACTGTTAAACAAACAATTACAGTCCATAAAGCCACAGAAACATGTCCGTACCTGACTCGATTCCGATCGCGACTGATACAGGTTTGTACTTGTTTACGTTCATGTATCACTTTGTCAACACAGTGTTGCCATATGTTAAAAATAAATACAAATATGTAGTCTACAACAATTCTTTTAAATAAAAATCAATAATATTGTAGTTTAAATATACCATTATTGCATTAAAAACTCTTAAGAAACATAAAATTACTAAAAAAAATACAGTGCGTCTAATAATTTGGCCAGGGACTGTATAAACTTCCATGTTTATTTGCTTTATTTAACTGAAAATGATAATAATGTATCAATTATTGATTAAATTGCTGTATCTTACCGATCTCCAGAAGTCCACATCTTTGTCTTGCCATTGTTTGGCCCACTTCAGACGCTTTGCTTTCATTGCAGCTGTTAACTTGGGCTTCCTGGTGGGGCGACAGGCCTTAAAATCTAATTCTTTCAATTTTCTTCGAACAGTGCGCTCAGAAGCATTTACGCTTGCATCCTGGAGTTGTGATTTTATTACCTTTGTGGTAGCAAATCTGTTTTCTACACAAATTTTCTTTAAACATCTCTCTGACCGTGGAGTGAAAATTGGTTTTCTACCGCATCTTTTCTTTCTTTTCGGGCTTAATTCCTTCCCTGACTCAATTTTCTTTTTTATGCGTCGTACACTAGCTTCAGAAACCTCCAATCTTCGTGATATTTCTCGGTTTGTAAATGTTTTCGCAATCACAAGGGCCTTCACTTCAGCTTTTTTTACGTGGTGAAAGATCGCCTTTTCTATCCATAATGAAAATAGTCCAATTACTTTTTTAAAACACTGCATACAAAATAAACTAATAACTGAGTAGTATAAAACTGTTAAACAAACAATCACACTCCATAAGCCACAGAAACACGTCCGTACCTGACTCGATTCCGATTGCGACTGACACAGATTTGTACTTGTTTACGTTCATGTATCACTTTGTCAACACAGTGTTGCCATATGTTAAAAATAAATACAAATATGTAGTCTACAACAATTCTTTTAAATAAAAATCAATAATATTGTAGTTTAAATATACCATTATTGCATAAAAACTCTTAAGAAACATAAAATTACTAAAAAAAAATACAGTGCGTCTAATAATTTGGCCAGGGACTGTATATATATATATATATATATATATATATATATATATATATATATATATATATATATATATATATATATATATATATATATATATATATATATATATAATTTTTTACGGGCCTAGCACACATGCTGCAGGGAAATCCCTAAAGCATTACAGGAGCGACACGTGTGTGGACAAAGCGATTCACGTTGGTCTTTAATCATTGTAAATTGCACTCGGTCGGAAACTGGGCAAATTATTCCGTAGGGATAAGGTTCTCGATATAAAGATTGCTTGAAAAGGGTTATACGAGAAATAAAAAACTAAACCTTATACGGATATGAAATATTAGCGCGACGTGTATCTCTAGCATGCACCGCTCTGGGAGAAATTAGGCTGGCCACATCCATCGAACACTTTCCATGAAAATACTTGTAGAATAAACTCAATAGAGAGTCCACATTAAATATGTTCAATTCTTACAATCAACACATTCAATTCTCAATAGAACGTGAAAACAATAATAGTGTTCCCTGCATACCGTCAGACGGACGGACAGATAGACGGACACCACATGAGCTACTCTAATTACTCTCAAAGTCATCAGAACAAGTTGGACTGTATACAGTCAGACAAACGGACGGACAGATAGACGGACATGTTGGACTGTAACAGGCCAGGCTTAAGAGCAAGGCCCCCGGTTTCCCAGGTAGGGTTTTTGCCCCGCCCCTTGAAGATCATGGGGACCACGCCCATGCAGATGAGGTCAGATATAGATAGCGCCTTGGACTGTATACAGCAGATGGCTGTATAGATAGACAACCATGCATTACATCAAGCAAATTTACATCTGTCATTCTGTCATTTGCGATAAATGTAAAATATGTTGTCCGACACATATTAATGACGACATCAAAGATTGCGGCAGATTATTGTACTTCTCAGAAGGAATGAGATAAACCGGAAATTAGACAACATTAATAGTTGGCAACACTGTACATACATATATGTATTTTAAGTGTTGCCTATCTACCACCCTCGCGCATTCACTATTACAAATACAAACAAATATTTAAAATATTTTTATATTACAGACATACAGCCGGACAGATAGACAAACAGTCGGTATGTATCAGAAGGATTGAGATAAAAGGAAAAATAAACAACATTTATAGTTAGCATTGCAAACATGCGAGGATGTGTCTAATTTACTAATAAAACTTAGAATTAGAGCACTTCATGTTATAATCATATCAAATAAACTTGCGTGCATAGAAATCGGCCCATTGTAAACTTTTGACTTTAACTATATTTTTTTTTTAAAAATTATTCATCAGATCAAAAAAAGAAATATGCTGTTTGAAAGACAATTTTAATATGCTTTAATGTGAGTATAAATTTACGAAAACTTATTTCGACTTCCTATGTTTAACATAGTGAAATTAATGCATTAAGCAAATTAAGCTTTTTTATTATTAACATAAATAGGGTTATTGACAATTTAAAACTTAAAACTTAATTTTTTAATAATGGGTATGACCTCCTCTTGCCCTAATAACATCTCTCATACGATTAGGCAAAGATCTAATCAAGTTTGCTATTGTTTCTTGAGGGATGTTAAACCACTCTTCTTCTACTGCAACAATAAGCTCTGCGATCGAGTTTGGGGTATGAAGTCTAGCTCGAATTCTTCGTTTTAACTCATCCCATAAATGTTCGATCGGATTTAGATCAGGACTGTATGCTGGCCACTCCATAACCCGAAAAACCGACTTCTGCAATGTAATCTTGCACGATTCTTGCGGTGTGCGGCCTTGCATTGTCATGCATAAAGGTAAATTCGTCTCCAATGTAGTCGACGTAAGGTACCACATAAATTGCTAAAATCTCCTCGATATATCTAGCAGCCGTTAAACCTCTTCTTCCGTGAACACGGTCGCCCCTACGAATGAACTCAGGGTCGGTTCGTGCTCCTATAGAAATTGCACCCCAGATCATACAGGAACCACCTCCATAAGCACTCCTCTCTTCAAAGCAGCAATCTGCAAATCGCTCTCTTGGTCTTCGGTACACTTTCCTTCTTCGGTCGCTACCATGGAGGCATATTCTGGTCTCATCTGAGAACAGAACAGATCCCCATTGTTCCAACGTCCAATTCAGATGACCCCGTGCAAAACGCAGGCGGGCTTGCCGATGAGCTGGAGTAAGTTTTGGACCAATCGCAGGTGTTTTAGGGGTCAGGTTATTTTCCTGCAGTCTTCGTCTTACTGTCCACTGACTAATAGCCACTCCTCGCACCTCACGGAGCTGTCGTTGCACTTAAACGGCATTAAGGTGACGATTTCTTAATGTTGTTGACACAATAAAGCGGTCATCACGAGCGGTTGTAAATCGCCTTCTGCCTGTTCCAGGTCGCCTATGAAAGGATCCAGTCTCCGCATAACGTTTGCACACTCTTCGAACCGCTGCGCGTGTCATATTCAATTGTCTAGCAACAGCTCGCTGACTAAGTCCATTTTCGATTCAAGCAAAAACTTGGGCGGCTTTTTGTGGTGTAGTATGCATTAAACTAACACACTTAAACACTACTGAGATTATGAAAAACGAATTAATATGCAAATTTCAGTTGCAAACGCAATAATTTTAATATTTGACAAATTTGTTATTTTCGTTACAATCACCACATAAACACGTTTCATTTGTTTACCGGTTGCTACGCATATAAACGATAAGCCTTCTTGATAAATTTATACTCACATTAAATTGTCTTTCAAACAGCATATTTCTTTTTTTGATCTGATGAATAATTTTTAAAAAAAATATAGTTAAAGTCAAAAGTTTACAGTGGGCCGATTTCTATGCACGTTAGTGTAGTAGCGATCAAAGTGCGTGTGATATTGGTCGCTTTAAAATAAACTTACAGTGTCTAATGTGTGGTTTGGAAACAATAGAGTGGGGTGCTTGGCCAACACAGGATGGAATATCTTCAACGGGTATATAGGCTTTAAAGGTCAAGAAACGGCAGCGCTGGTCGTAATAAAAATTACAGAAATACACTAATATAATTAATATTCATATCCTATTAACAGAAACTTGTAGCTGCATAAATGTAGATATTATCTTAGTTAATTGCTGACAAATTGGTGAATGTACTATAATAACTATTGTTCACATTGCGCTTGATGTGAAAATCGGAAATATTTTATATTGATCAGCTTGTTGCAAAAATCCTTGGTGTAATTAGGATGAAGTCTTATAGATTGTATTATACAATTATCACTATAATTGAAGTAAAGAACATTAAAATTATACCTATATTATGAAATAAAGCATTAATCTTTCATCATCATCATTTAATGAAACTACACACCAAAAAGGCTTCTGGCGCCGACGAAATGCCTGCCATAGTTCTCAAAAACTGTGCAAGGGAACTAACACCAATTTTCTGTAGACTTTTTAACCTATCCTACAGAAAGGGAATATTTCCGTCCTGCTGGAAATGTGCCACGGTTCAGCCGATACCTAAAAAAGGCAAGAAGACCTTGCCAAATAACTACCGACCAGTCGCGCTGCTTTCAATAATATCGAAAGTCAAGGAAAAGGTTATCAATGAGCATCTTCTAAAATATCTTGAACGATTCAATATTATTAGCGATCACCAATATGGTTTTCGTAAACGTAGATCAACAGGAGATCTTCTGACTTATGTAACACATGTCTGGAACAACGCAATTAAACACTTTGGAGAATCTCGAGCGGTTGCTCTTGACATATCCAAGGCATTCGACCGTGTGGTTACTCCGTGTACAACGCTTTTCAAGCAGTCTTTTATATGGAGAACATCATCCCTTTGGAATAATTTGCCCAGCGATGTGTTTCCCACCGAGTACAACTTACAGCGATTCAAGAACAACGTGAATCGCTTTTTCCGCACACATGCCGCTCCTGTAGCGCTTTAGGGACTTCCCTGCAGCACGTGTGCTAGACCCAAATGAATTTTCAACAAAGTTTTTATATATATCAGATAAATTACACAGCCCCACAAAAAAAAAAAGTGGGGTATACTTTTGATGCGATAAATCAGATCCGTAGTATTTTTGCCCGCTAATCACGAATCTGACGTCAGAATATCGCCCATCACATCTCAATTTTTTTCTAACCTCAAAAAATAGGTAAAAATTAGTAAAAATTAAGAAAAATATACTCCTAAAAAATTGATTCAAGCTTTTTCATGAATCCAAAGATGTATTAATATGTATTCGGACACGCTAAGCTAATATTCATCGGTTGGATTGAGCCATACAGTTCTGTTTTCTTTCTAACCTCAATAAATCAGACAGATATAGTGCTTCTCGAATGCAAAAACGAATTCAAATTAAAATTCAACCGATCCTTACCAAATTTGGTACACGGGGATTTTTTGGGTCGCTGATCACGAATCTGAGGTTGGATTTGCAAAATTCAAGATGGCAGATGTTTTCGCGCCATTTTGAACGCCGAGAAAATTCATCGGTCGATTTTTATTCTTCTACCTGCATCCAGGGCACCTCCACGTGGTGACGGTGGGCAACGGTGTTACTCCACTAGCCGGCAGAGTCCCTGGATAACGGCTTAGATGCCGTCATGGCAGGTAGAAGAAAGAGAATTACGATGCAGGGACTCGGAAACCCAGTATCGGCGGTTGGTCAGGGTGGGAAAGCGGGCCCGCCGCCGTCGTCATCCAGCGACCGTAGCTCTTCATGTGTGGGTGACTTGGCTCATGTAGAGTATAATGCTACAAGAAAACGGTCTCACGGTACAAGGACTTTTCATAAGTGCGATAAAAACAGTGATTAATTTTGTTATATTTGCTGTCAACACGTATTGAGTAAAATGGGGTCACCGATAACGGATAAGATTAAAACCTTATATAAGGATTGTTTTAACATTGAAATACAGCACCAGGATATAGATTGGGTTCCCCACATCATTTGCAGATCTTGCAAAATAATGTTGTACATCAATAAGAAGGCGATTAAATATTCCAGACCAGCAATATGGAATAGACCATACAGTGAAAATGATTGCTACTTTTGTATGAATGTTGTATCTAGGCATAACCGAAAAAATAAAAGCACTATTACTTATAACGATGTTTCGACAGTAACAAGACCAACTAAACTAATTCCGCCTCCTGAACCACTTGATGCTGATGTTATGGAAACAAATGATTTCACCTTATCAGTTCATGCCGAAAACATTGAGACTGTCGAAAGATTCAAACACTGTTACTAATGAATGTTCTAGTGACAACCTATCATATACTAGTGACACAGATAAAGAATTTCTACCATACAACCGTAAACCAGAACCAATACTCGTATCACAGTCAGAACTTAGTGATCTAGTCAGAGATTTAGGCTTATCCAAAGATGGTTCAGAGCATCTCGCTTCCTTTTTAAAGAAAAGACATTTACTTAAGCCAGAAGCTACGATTTCTTATTATAGAAACAGAGATGAAGAATTTCGAAAATATTTTACAATGGACGAGGAATTGTCACTTTCATATTGTACCGATGTAAAAGGTCTAATGGATGAATTTCAAAATAACTCATACGATCCTGAAGAATGGAGACTGTTCATTGATTCTTCTAAACGGAGCATTAAGGCAGTTTTGCTGCATAATACCAACGTTTACGCTCCCATTCCGATTGCTCATTCCACAGTTATGGAAGAGCAATATGAAAAAAAAATGAAGCAGCTTTTGATAAAAATAAAATATGCTGATCATAACTGGAAAATTTGTGGAGATCTGAAAATTGTAACAATATTGCTTGGCCAACAGTCAGGGTTTACACTTTATCCCTGTTATAAATGTCTATGGAATAGCAGAGACAGGGAACGTCATTATAAGAAAAAAATTTGGCCAACAAGAGAATCGTTCACTCCTGATGAAAATAATGTATTGTTTCCACCATTGGTAGATCCAGGAAAAGTTCTTATTCCCCCCCGCTTCACATTAAGCTTGGACTTATGAAGCAATTCACGAGAGCATTAGATACAAACGGCCCATGTTTCAAATATTTGCATAAAAAATTTCCGAAATTTTCTGAAGCTAAAATTAAGGCAGACGTATTTGACGGGCCACAAATAAGAAAATTGTTTCAAGATTCATTATTTGTTACTAAAATGAATAAAGTTGAAAAAGCTGCTTGGCTTAGTTTTAAAGAAGTCGCAACAAACTTTTTGGGAAATAATAAAAGTCCTAAGTACAAAGAAATAGTCGAGAAAATGGTAAAAAATTTTCAAACATTAGGTTGCTTAATGAATCTAAAATTACATTTCCTGGACTCCCACATCGATGATTTCCCAGATAATCTTGGTGACTACAGTGAGGAGCAAGGGGAACGTTTTCACCAAGATCTGAAAATCATAGAAAATCGGTATCAAGGACGATGGGATGACCATATGCTAGCGGACTATTGCTGGTCGCTAAAAAGAGAAACAAGTCCTCAAAAGCGTTTGGGCAGAAAGCCTTTGAATAGGTCATTCGCGGAAAAAAAGAACAAGATACAGCCAAAAAAAGGAAAGTTAGGCGCGGGTCTAACCTTCGCAATTCTAGAGCTTAAGGGTCTACTATTTGAGAGTATATGGTTTAAAAGTCCTGGTTTTGAGTTTATTGGGTCTCATTTTTAAAGTTACAGGGTTATTGAGGTCTATCTTTTGAGGTTACAGGGTGTGGGAGTCTAAGGTTTCAGGGTTTAGGGTTTAAGAGTATCAGGTTTGAGGATTCCCCAACTGTATACCAAAATTTTGTCCGCCATCTTGGACCCGCCATTTTGAATTTTTGCAAATCCGACCTCAGATTCATGATCAGCAACCCAAAAAACCCCCGTGTACCAAATTTGGTAAGAATCGGTTGAATTTTAATTTGAATTCGTTTTTGCATTCGAGAAGCACTATATCTGTCTGATTTATTGAGGTTAGAAAGAAAACAGAACTGTATGGCTTAATCCAACCGATGAATATTAGCTTAGCGTGTCCGAATACATATTAATACATCTTTGGATTCATGAAAAAGCTTGAATGAATTTTTTAGGAGTATATTTTTCTTAATTTTTACTAATTTTTACCTATTTTTTGAGGTTAGAAAAAAATTGAGATGTGATGGCGATATTCTGACGTCAGATTCGTGATCAGCGGGCAAAAATACTACGGATCTGATATATCGCATCAAAAGTATACCCAACTTTTTTTTTGTGCGGCTGTGTTATCAAAGGTAATGCACTCGTGATAATTTTCGTTCAATCTACACCCCGTGGAGAATATTCCAGCATTTTTTCAAAATTTTTGGATCAGTACTTTTCGAAATAGAGGGGGAACAGCGATTTCTCGCGATTTTTTTCAAAATAATACAAGGAAAAGTGTGCGCATGTAAGACTTTATATATATATATATATATATATATATATATATATATATATATATATATATATATATATTTGAACTCGTGTTTTTACAAGCTTTCATTTGACACCCTACTCGATGACCTAGTAACTTTCAAAACTACACGGCTCTGATGAGGCCATCAATTTCTATATTAGTACCAAATTTCAACTTTCTACGTCAAATAGTTTCGGAGAAAATCGGGTCTGGCAGACAGATAGACAGACAAACAGACAGACGGACACCAGATAGACAGACAGACAGACACCGAAATAATCTTAGTGTTCCGGACGGAACACTAAAAAACAGTTTGAACAAAAGTCTGCACAAGTATTACATCATATATAATTTTTAACTTGTATTTTCGCATTCTTTCATTTGACCTTCCCTGCTCGATTCAGATAAAAATATTTTACACTATCCAACACTAGTCCTTAAATCGAAATGTAACTTTCAACATTATAAATTTTTACACCATTCAATACTAGCCCTGAAATCAAAATGAAACTTTCAACACTACGCAACTGTGATTAGAACATTAATTCCTATACTTGAGGCAAAATTCTCCTTTCTATATTAAAATAGTTTTAGAGAAAATCAGAAACTTAGATACTTACAATATTAAAAATTAATTTAATCCTTTTCTAGATCCCAATCTTCATAATAACAAGAGACGAGGTGTTTAACTCCTTCCACCTCCTTAACGACCCTAACGACTCAACAAACCACAAGGTTCATCTGTATCCTATATCGACCACCAAGTGATACCAATTTTCGAACACTTTTCGCTTCTCTTGCAGACACCATCGATCATTTACAAAGTAACTATCCAAGTGCCGAAATTGCCATCCTGGGCGACTTTAATGTCCACAATATCAACTGGCTTAAATATTCCAATACTACCGACGAACAAGGTCGTGAAGCGGAATCATTCTCAATCAGTTATGGCTTAACTCAGCTTATTGACGAACCAACACGGATCCCTGATCGAGACGGGGAGTTCGCCAGTCTTCTTGATCTGTTTTTAACCACCAATCCGGAGATTTACACGGTTACCGTAAATCCGCCGTTAGGTTCTTCCGACCATAAACTGCTTTCGACATCGAGTATCCTGCCAATCAGTGACAGAGAGGCGCCTAGGCCGCGCAATATTTGGCACTACAAATCTGCTAAATGGGAAGATCTTATGGAATACTTTCGAACTTTCCCTTGGATGGACATTTGTTTTCGATCCGATAACCCATCTGACTGCGCCAGGGAGGTCTCCGATGTTATTTTGGCTGGTATGGAAGCTTACATCCCTTTTTCGAAGAAATGCTCCTCCTTGGTTCGATCGAAAATGCAAAGAAGCTGTTGCTTCTAAACATATTGCCTATCGACAATGGCGTGAAAATCCTAACACCGTAAATCGTAACATCTTTGTTCATGCCCGGAACAGATGCAAGGGAATTATCGACGAAACCAAGAAGGCACACAATCAACGAATTAGAAACAAACTTCTCGCTTGTCCCAACAATTCCAGGTCCTTTTGGGCAGTCGCTAAGGCAGTTAGTCAAAATTTTACCAAATCCACCATACCACCACTCACACGGCTAGATAATTCCATTGCAACCACACCTGTTGAGAGAGCGAACTTGTTGGCTGAACTCTTTGCTTCACATTCTACTGTCGATTTCCAAGGAAAAAAAACACCACCTACTATTCCCATATTGCAGTCAAGGATGCCCGATGTTGTCTTCAGACAGCGCATCATAAAGCGTATTTTAATGAAGCTAGACACCAAGAAGGCTTCTGGCGCTGACGGAATACCTGCCATAGTTCTCAAAAACTGTGCAAGGGAACTAACACCAGTTTTCTGTAGACTTTTTAACCTAACCTACAGAAAGGGAATATTTCCGTCCTGCTGGAAATGTGCCACGGTTCAGCCGATACCTAAAAAGGTAAGAAGACCTTGCCAAATAACTACCGACCAGTCGCACTGCTTTCAATAATATCGAAAGTCATGGAAAAGGTTATCAATGAGCATCTTCTAAAATATCTTGAACGATTCAATATTATTAGCGATCACCAATATGGTTTTCGTAAACATAGATCAACAGGAGATCTTCTGACTTATGTAACACATGTTTGGAACAACGCAATTGAACATTTTGGAGAATCTCGAGCGGTTGCTCTTGACATATCCAAGGCATTCGACCGTGTTTGGCACGATGGACTGTTGGCTAAGTTACGCTCTTATGGTATGTCTGAAATGTTCTGTTTGTGGCTCTCATGTTTCCTCAGAGAGCGTTCTTTACGAGTGGCGGTCGACGGATTTCTTTCTAACACCCTCACTACCAACGCCGGTGTGCCCCAGGGCTCCATACTGTCTCCTACTCTCTTTCTCATTTACATTAACGATCTGCTGGAAAAGACCAGGAATCCAGTCTATAGCTTTGCAGATGACAGTACGCTTGTCTCTTCATTCACCTTGAACGCTCGGACATCGGCTGCTCAGGCGAGTATCCGCAGACAGCAGGAGGTCGTTCAACTTAACAAAGACCTGGAAGAAATTCTATCTTGGGGTGACAGTAACCAAGTGGAATTTAACGCTACAAAAACCCAAGCGGCAGTTTTTTCTAAAAAAGTTAACGTTGCTGAACCCGACATAGTTATGTCGGGGCACTCCATTCCCCTAGCATCGTCGCTCAATTAGTTTGGGAGCAAATATGTCTTGGCATGAACATGTTGCAGGCATAGCAAGGAGAGCTTCTCAAAAGTTGGGAATATTATTTAGAACCAGAAAGCTTTTATACCCCACAGCAACTGTTAATTCTTTACAAAGCCCAAATTCGACCAACTATGGAATACTGCTCCCACGTTTGGGGCTCCGCTCCCAAACATACACTGCATTTGTTGGATTCTGTTCAGAGAAGAGCGGTCCGTCTGATTGGGGACCCGGAATTGACCGGCGGTCTTGATTCGCTGGAACATCGAAGAACGGTTGGCGACTTGAGTCTGTTCTACAAGTATTTTCATGGAAAGTGTTCGAAGGATGTAGCCCGCTTAATTCCTCCCAAAGCGGTGCATGTTAGAAATACACGTCGCGCTGGTGCTTCGCATCCGTATGAGGTTCAGCTTGTTACTCCGCGTACAACGCTTTTCAAGCAATCTTTTATATGGAGAACGACGTCCCTTTGGAATAATTTGCCCAGCGCTGTGTTTCCCACCGAGTACAATTTACAGCGATTCAAGAACAACGTGAATCGCTTTTTCCGCACTCGTGCCGCTCCTGGAGCGCTTTAGGGACTTCCCTGCAGCACGTGTGCTAGACCCATAAAAAAAAAAAAAAAAAAAAAAAAAAAAAAAAAAAACAGTTTGTCGAGCTCACATGCCTGACACATCTCATGAGGTTTTTGAATTTGTCCGTTACACTGAGGGAAGTAGCTTTTATTGGTACAGGCATTTGTAATTTTTACCAAAACATAACATTTTTCCTCTTCTAGAAAAATGGCGATTTCATTTCCACGTTTTGTTTTGTTTGTTTGTTTCTGTTGGGCAGGGCGCATCGACAGCTAAGATCATTTAGCGCCCACTAGAGTTAGTTTGGTATAAATAGATTAGACTATGAAGTTGAATTCTTTTAAGTAATTGGTTATGTTTTCTTTAAGTGGGACAAAAGATTTTATGAGGATGGTGATGTTGGATGGGATGCCGTGGGTGTCTCTCAAGTTTTGATGTTGAATGGATTCGATTAGATGTAACACTGATAAGGGGGAGTCACATTTAGGACAGAGTGGAGGGGGATCTCTCTTTAATAGATGTACATGCGTGGAGTAGGTGTGTTTTTTTTTTCCCACGTGATCTTGCCTCGCAATGAAATAGTAACGCTGAATGTTCGGCACCCATGTATCTACAAAGTGCAGAAAAAATTCTAGATTTTAGGGGTCTCATTTTAATATAATTTACTACGGTCTAGTGAGCACAATATTCAGAGCAGGACTCATTTCTTTGGAAGCCAAAGCTTCTCTGTGGATCATACAATGTGTCCACGCACACAGTGGAGATTTTCCAGACACTGAATGAGCACCATCGGTACATATTCCGACGTAATTTTTCCACTCCATATTTGCCTCGTTTATAAAATCATTTAAAACAGCAAATAATGCGAGTGATGTTGGTTTGCAGAAAAATAGTTCTTCTACTGCTGACATACCATCACAAAATCGAACATAGACAATGAAATGAGCATCTTTATTGCTATCTATTACCTTATCAAGCTAAATTGAAAACAATTTGTCACGCAACTTCCCGAAAAAAAGCTGATGCTGTACATCTTCAGCTATATCACCAATTCGACGGGCAACAGTATTATTTAATATAGTATGGATAGCAATTGTTTGGCAAAATTATCTCCAATCATAGTTTCTACAATCTCAATTGCTGCTGGCAAAACGAGCTCTTCACCAATGATGTGAGGCTTTTTACATCTGGCTATTTTATACGAAACTTTGTAAGAGGCAAGTAAAGCTTTTTCATTCACAATTTTTTTTTTTTTTAAATAATTTCTGCTTTACATATGATTTTAATTTTAATTCGCAGAATTCTCAGGGTTTATTAAGGTACTCACTATGAAGCGTTTTCCAAGTGTCGTTTAAGTTTATTTGGTTTCATGCTGTCTGCTGCCAATATTTTTGAGCAAATAACACATAGAGGCCTTTCTTCTTCATTTACTTCAGTACTGGTAAACCCTAAATTTAAGTACAACATGACATTTAAATAAAAAGTTGCATTTTTAACATTTTATGACATAATATAT
This sequence comes from Pachyrhynchus sulphureomaculatus, assembly GCA_019049505.1. NCBI lineage: Eukaryota > Metazoa > Arthropoda > Insecta > Coleoptera > Curculionidae > Pachyrhynchus > Pachyrhynchus sulphureomaculatus. Next base: position 21,141 of record JAHKBH010003517.1, read on the forward strand.
ATATATATATATATATATATATATATATATATATATATATATATATATATATATATTATATATATATATTATTTTCAAGACTTGAGATTCCAAGAAAATAGTTGTACATTCCATATGTCCCTTAATTTTTTAATCTTAAACCGACCGACTTTGTGTAAGAAAAATTGATAAATTACCTAAAATGTTCTTCTGTACTATTAGTTACGTATTTATTACCTTTCTTTACATATGAAATCAGTATCCTCAAATTAAAAACCTTTCCACATTTACTATAACTATAAACATTTTTGTTTAATAAATCTATTTAAAAAATTGGTATACTGACCTTTTAAAAACACTTTTCCTCAACCTGTGGGGCGCGCCCCACTAGAGAGGCGTGATTACACTATTGTGGGGGCGCGAGCATATCAAAAGAAATTGTTATTAAAAACATTCATTAAAAACATTTATTATAATTTATTGAAAGAAAAGCAAAACAAAATACATTCTGACATAATAAAAAATAAAATACACATTTACACTGATATAATACATAATTACCAGGTAAAGTTCTGATACCTTTGCAGCATCTCGGATTTTTTTTGATTTCCCAATTAAATGAAGTGGCAGCTTTTCAGTTCCCGACATATTGGCACACAAAAGTACAGTGATCCGATCTTTGCTAAGTTTCCCGCGATGACAAGGCCTAGCTTTATATGTGAAAGTTTTATCGGAAAGACACTTGAAGAATAAACCCTCTTCATCGGCATTAAAGACGTTATCGAGGGAATAATCATGTAACAGAGTTGGAAGGTATTCAACTCACTGATTACATACGTGGATACGGCATTGCTTTCTCCACAAATATTCTTGTAAACTATATCGTCCCTTCTCTTAAAGCCCCCCAACCAGCCATTATTGCTACAAAAATTATCAATATGGATCATTCTGGCAAACTCTTGAGCCTTCTCTTTAATCATCGGATCGCTTATTGGAATGTTTTTATTCCATACCTGCTTTATCCATGTTTGAGAGACATTTTTCAAGTTCAGGATACTCTGCTAACCGCGTTCGTTTTAGTTTTCCTTTTCCTTCAGCACACTAAAAATGAATTTGAATAATTCTATAGAGGGTAGACTTCGGTACATTAAACTCCGGGCACAGTTCGTCACACGACTTTCCACTATCATAAACAGACAATAGCTTTAGTTTATCAGCGACTGTCAATGAATTACCCTTTCGTTTCAACATTTTGAGCACTTCTATTCACTTGTTTGTCATACAAAACCTTAGTGTAATGTAAAACTAAACGCGTGCGGAAGAAATTCGAATAAGTTTGTAAACAAACGGTGTCAAAACCTGTCCAGACCAATATTCAAAATGATAAATTATTAATAATTGTCTTACTTATACAGGCTATTAAGCTAACGGGTCCCAGTTATAGAGGTAGACATCAAAAAAACTCAAAAACGAAATCTCAGATAAAGGGATTTAATTATTCCCAATAATAGAGGTATTTCGATGCAAAAGTGTCGGGACCTCATTGTAAAAAAAAAGTAGAGGTTTCATACTTATCCAGGGACACTTAATCAGGTTTCACTATACATTATATATATTTTTGAACTCGTATTTTACAAGCTTTCATTTGAGACCCCAGTCGATGGTGGGGTCTCAAATGGTCTCAGATGGTAAAAAAAATTTTGCACTTCCGATTTCACCCGCCCAAAGCCCCCTAAGCCAAAATTTAACTTTCAAAACTACACGGCTCTGATGAGGCCATCAATTCCCATATTAGTGCCAAATTCTAACTTTTTATTCAAATAGTTTCGGACAAAATCGAGTGTGACAGACAGAAAGACAGACTGACACCGAAGTGATCTTATAAGTGTTCCATACGGAACACTAATAACTATAAATTAACCAGAGGAACAATCACAAGCACACATGATTAATTAAGTTCATTTGTGTTTTAATTACTATTATATATAAATTAATTTCTTTTTATTTTATTTAAAACTTCAGAAATAAAAATAAATGATATACATGCAAATAAATAATAAATAAATCTTACATACAGTTAGTTTATTACAATATTTTTGTCACAACAATACTAATCAAGTTACAATGGCATATCAAATTGAAAAAAATTATTTTAAAAATGCACACATTCCAGATACAAGTTGAGATTTGCCAGCACAGAAAATATACTATGCTACAGAAAGACAAACACGTGAAATAAAGCGCGGCTGCAAAACGGAGCCAGCCGGGCCACCGCTGGCACATTAAAATGTGCCTCGTTGAATATCTCAGAGATGCTGGTCAAGTCGAAGTTATATGATATGTAACGATATTAGGGAAAAAATGCGCGGCGTCGATGAGAAATTTAACGGGGCACATTTTTGCGGCGACGTTTTGCTTCGCGCAATATTGTCTATGTCAGGGGTTCCCTAACTCTGCGTCGCGGCGCTAGCCTAGGGGAGTCGCGAGACGATACGAACAGGTCGCCTGCACGCAACTTAATGAGCTAGTACGCGGCGCGGCGCACGTCTCATCAGCAACCCAATAAGCCCGCCCCTCCATTTCCCGGCGTTCATCGTTAGGTATTTTGTTTCGGCGCTTTATTATGGGTCGATTACAAGTGTTGATGAATGCCGTGTTTTGATTTCAAGTGTGTGGTATTTAATTTACCCGCGCGTATTCATTACTTAAAATGGATAACTTTATTCAAATAAATAGAAAACGTGTTGAAGAAGCAGGAGAGAGTAGAAAAGAAACGGTAGAAAAACGAAAAAAAGTACAGAAAGATGATGACCAATATTTAAATTTTGGATTTACCTACGTTAGCAAATGAAATATGGAACTTCCCTAATCTGCTGTTTGTCATAAGGTACTGGCAGCTGAAAGTATGCTTCCTAATAAATTGAAACGTCATTTAGAAACAACTCACAGTAATTTACAAGGAAAGCCGTGAGATTTTTTCTGCAAGAAAATTGCGAGAACTGAAACATCAGTCAACATCCTTGTTTTCCAGAGCATCGATTCCTTCCAAAGCACTGCTCGCCTCTTATAAGATCGCTAACCGTATTGCCGAATGTAAGAAACCACATATTCCTTTTTCTAACAATACGATTAGTCGTCGCATTCATGACATAGCTGAAGACATTAATGAACAAATTGTGGAAAATTTTTCTGGTTTATTTGCCACTCAACTGGATCAAGCGACAGACAGTAATAACGACGCTCAATTAATATGTTACGTGCGGTACATAGAAGAAACAAATTTACGTGAGGATTTGTTATTTTGCAAAATAATGACTGATACCAGTAAGGCTAGTGATTTGTTTGAGATCACAAATTCTTACATGGAAGATAACATCCAATGGGAGAAGTGTGTCGGTGTATGTACGGATGGAGCTCGCGCGATGTCAGGGCAGTATGGAGGACTTCGAGCTCTCATTAAAACCAAGGCTCCGAAGGTAAAATGGACATATTGCGTCACACATACGGAGGTACTGGCTGCAAAAAAATATTTCACCTGAATTTGATGGATATAATTATCAAAGTGGTGAAGTTTATGAAAACAAGACCCGTGAAGGCAAGATTTTTCCATAAGCTTTGTGAAGATTTGGGTACCGAGCAGACATCTTTAGTTTATTAGTGTAACTCTCGTTGGTTGTCGAGAGGTAACGCACTCTCACGTGTACACGAATTAAAAAATGAGTTGTACACGTATTTATTGACAGAATCACATCGTGACGCAGAAAAGTTTAAAAATTCTTAATAAAATTGCAGCGTTTCAAAAGAAGTTGCTGTTGTGGAAAAGCAAAATAGAAGAGGAACAAGGAAATACTGACTATTTTCCTGCTGTAAAAGGCTTTCTGAAAGAAAAATCTATTTAAAATCTGGAGCCAAGTTTGCAATTGATATTTATCCAACACTTATCAACATTAAGCACCCATTTTAATAAATATTTTCCAGAGAATCTGAATCAATACGACTGGATTAGAAACATATTCCACTCGACCCCACCACCATCTACACTTTGAACAGTCGAGGAAGAATACCTGTCAGAACTATCTTGTGATGTGAGCCTAAAATTACGATTCGATAAAGACAAACTGTTTCAATTTTGAAGCAATGCATCCCAAGAATATCCTACTATCAGTACTACGGCTCTGAGGGTTCTTTTACTATTTGCTAGGTCCTACTTGGGTGAAACTGGCTTTTCTGCTGCATCAAATCGAAGTACAGGTTTCAAATAAATTTAGAAAAAAAAATGAGAGTAGCAATTTCAAAACTTCAGCCCTAATTTGAGAAGTTATGCTCAGAACAGCAAGCTCATCCTTCTCATTAATTGTATCGTTTGCAGTTTTTTTATGTTTTCTAATAAATAATAATTAAGGCTCTATATTCTTTGGAGTTTTTGAATAATAAAGTAATTTTGTTGTCTGCTAGAGCTGGAGTTTTTGAATAATAAAGTAATTTTGTTGCATGTTATACTGCTAGAGCTGCTCACACAGGTATCTTCTTTTTAGAAGGGGGTGACGCATAGCGAAGGTGAAAAATTGTCCAACAACCTGTAAAGGCATAACTCAAAAAAATTCAAAAGTCGCAGTAAAAATAGTTTTCGGAGTCAAAATTCGGGTGTGATCTCAGACGGACAGACAGCAATACGAAGTGATCTTATAAGTGTCACTTTTCCGTACGGAACACTGAAAAAAAGATTGGGGACCCCTTGTATATGTCATAGGTGCAAACATGTAAATACGTGTAGAAAAAATACGAAATATATTGGCTACAAACGAATCAACCAATGATGAAAAAACAAAATCCATTTGTTGACTTCGTGTATCTAATTCTAAACAGTGTGCCTGAAGTTCAAAATATTGTAAGAACTGACAAATCACAAACTTATTCTAGCCATATTGATAGTGCCTATGATACAAAACTTATAATATTGAAGCCCTATCTACGACGTAATTGTTCTATAAATTCACAACAGCAACGCACTGACACATCATCAGAATCTAATGGCGATTTTCTCATCAAATGATGACTTTAATGATCCTAATTATGAAACCCTACCAAACGACCTTGAAATGTCAGACAATGACAGTCTGTCTAGCGAAATTGAGACTGATTTACGTTCTGATCTGCCTGAAAATCCGACAGAACACTTGGTGCCTGACCCTGCTCCCCCAATAATTGAAGAATCTTCAACAAATAGCAAAAAGAGAATATTAAATCAATCAGAATGGATTAAAGAAAAAGCTAAGCGTCTGCGAAACATGGGTAAAGAATATGTTTCGACTAAGTCGAAAAAGATTATTGCAGAAAGAAAAATGCTTCCTCCTTGCGTATCTTGCAAATTTAGTTGTTTTGATAAGTTCATTGAAGAGGAGCGACAACAAATTTTTAAATCCTATTGGAATATGAGCAGCTTAGAAAAACAAAGAGCTTTCATCGGAGGAAAAATTGAACCCATAAATCCAAAATATAGGTATAACAATCCTAATAAGTTTCGCAAAGAAAATCATGCATTTTACCTTTATAATGGACTAAGGGTTTGTAAACTATTTTTTTCGTAATACATTGGGAATCAGTGACAGAGTAATCAGAACCGTTATAAGCAAAACCCAAAAATGGCTCGACAGAAAATGAAAAAAGGGGAAAACATGGTAATCACAAGCGGGTGGATGAAAAAAAATAAAACAATCAATTAGGGACCACATAAAACAGTAATCCCAAGGGTAGAAAGCCATTATATTCGAGCAAATACTTCACGGGAATTTATTACTGGCGATAGAAGCCTAGCTGATTTACATCGGGACTATTTTAGAAATCCAAAAAAGAATAAAGGAGATCCAGCAGGCCAATATTACTATGTATTCTCGAATTTTCAACACAGAATTTAATATTTCGTTTTTTGTACCAAAAAAAAGATTTATGTAATTTATGTGAGTCTTACAAAAATTCTCCTGAAGATGATCAAATTAAAGAAAAATACGATGAACACGAAAAGGAAAAAAAATTAAGTAGATTGTCCAAAGATGAAGATAAAGAAAAGATTGGACCTAGCTTCATAGTAGCAACGTTTGATCTTCAGGCCGTTTTACCAAGCCCTACAGGAGAAGTGTCACTTTTTTATTACAAGTCAAAAATAAATTCCTACAATTTTACAATTTGTCAACTTGGAGTAGACAATGTGGAATGTTACTTCTGGCATGAAGGTGAAGGAGATAGAGGATCAAATGAAATTGGGACTTGTGTGTTTAAGTTTATGGAAAAAATAGCTTCACAAATGAATGATGACGATCTTGAGTTTACATTTTATTCAGATAATTGCGGGGGGCAAAATAAAAATAAATATATCGTTGCATTATTTTTTGTATGCTGTACGTTTTTCAAAAATTAAAAAATAACACACATAAATTTTTGATCTGTGGGCATACCCAAAATGAGGGTGACACGGCTCATTCAGTTATTGAAAAGCAAGTAAAAAAAGCGAAAAAGGGCGGTCCCATTTTACATCCCCGTACAATATGCTGCAATAATAAGGGCGGCAAAGAAAACAGGCAAACCTTATAAAGTTATTGAGTTGGATCACCAAGACTTTTATGACATGAAACGATTATGCGGAAATAACAAGTTCTACTTAGAAGATCAAGATGATGATGCAATCAATTTCAATAAAATAAAAATTTTTTCATATGTTGGCGTGAAGTACTCTTACAACCAAGAAACCTTCACCGAACTAGGTTTCAGAAGTGGAAAACGTGTGGCGGAATAAAACAGAGGAGACTAAGTTACACCAAGCCTATGGAAGAAAATTTCCAATCAGCCAAAGAAAAAAAGAAGATTGTCAGTCTTTAATAGAGGCAAAGATCATTCCACGATGTTATTCTTATTTTTTCGAATCATTGTAAAAAACAAATTAAGAACTATTTCATCTTGGTAATAATAATATTATTATTACTTTTTTTAAAAGACTTTTTAATCCTTATATTTAAAATATTTTTAATATATATAATAAATTTATTATCCTGATTCTATTTGGAAACTTTTTTAGACTTTTTAATTCTTTATTTAAGTATAATATTTTGTGTTTATAATAATTTTATTTATCCTAACTATTTGTTTTGAAAAATAGAAACTGTTTTATGTTGGTAATAATAGTAGGCATGACTTTTTAATTTTTATTTGAAATCTAAATAAAAATTTTATTTAAAATATTTTGTTTTTATTTAATCCTGACTCTTCTAGGGCATGGAATTTTGACAATGTAGAAAAAAATGAATTAAAAAGAATCTTTTTTTAATTCATAAAAAATTATTATGGGATATAAATAGCCTCTTTTCCCTTATCGGGATATTAACTGCCACAAATTCACAGTATTTAGAAAAGGCATAAGTCCCAAACGAGTGCAGTCAATTCAAGCGAGAAAAGTGACATAACACGAAAATAGGGTAGTTTTTTAAGGGTATAAGGGTTGTTAAATAAATTTTTTAATTTTACTTTAAGACTTAAATAATATGAACCCACATGGATGAAACATGGCAGTTTTTAAAATGATTACTATACTTCCACGTGAGTATGACATAAAGGAAAAAAAAGCAATTTTTCATTAATTTGTTTCTCTCCTGTAAAATTTTGGTTTTTTTGAGTTATTCCCGGTTTTCTTGCCGATGTGCGATATATTAAGCGATTGTCAACATGGGTTTATACGGGGGCGTTCCACTGTTACCAATCTACTAGTCTACGAAAATGAGCTTAGGAACGCTTTGGAAACCACCAAACAAGTAGATGTAATCTACACAGATTTCTCAAAAGCATTTGATAAAGTCAACCATAATCTACTAATTTATAAACTTGAGCGTTCGGGCATTTTCGGTGGCTTATTGAGATGGTTCAGAAGTTATCTTTCTGATCGCAAGCAGATTGTAAAGATTAAGGGTTTTATATCAGATGAAATCATAGTCACATTTGGTGTTCCAAAGGGTTCTCACCTATCCCCACTCCTTTTTAACATGTTCGTCAATGATATTTCAAACTTTCTAAAACATTCAATATTTTTGTTATATGCAGAAGATTTAAAGATATATAGAATAGTGGAATCAATGGAAGATTGTTATAAATTGCAACTAGATTTAGAAAGTTTAAAGGATTGGTATCAATTAAATAATATGATTCTTAATATAGAGAAATGTCAAGTTATGTAATTTTATAGAAAGAAGAATTTTTTAATGTTGAATTATAAAATTGATGACGGTGTTCTGAGGAGGAGCGATGTTATGAAGGATCTTGGGGTGTATTTCGATAAAAATGTAAGTTTTAATTTTCACATTGAATTTATGACAAATAAGGCTATGAAAATGTTAGGGTTTATTAGAAGATCGTTGTCTGACTTCACCCATATTAACTCTTTTAAGGTTTTGTATTGTTCGCCTCCGCTCCGCCTGGGTTAGTTATTGGGTGGATTGAGTAACCCAATGGCTGCCACTGCTGGTCCCAAGCCCGGATAAAGGAGGAGGGTTCTCAGGACGGGTTAGCGCCCCACCTGAGGTAAAAAGAACAAAGGCTCACAGAACCGAAACCTTGCCTCGGAAAAGGACTGATTTTCAATATGACAACACACGCTAGAACAAGGACTAAGAGTTGGAAGAAAAGCGACCTGATGCGATTTGCAACCTGGAACATAAAATCGCTCAATAACAAAGATCAGGAAACAATGAAGGAACTGAGAGATAATGGCATAGATATATGTGCATTGCAGGAAACAAAAATTAAAGGTAAAGGCCAAAAACAACTTGATGCCTATATCGTATTCTACCAAAAAAAACATAGAAGAATGCAACTACATATCTCCTCGAATTATAGTCGTTCGAATTAAGGCAGACGACCAAAAAATAAACGTACTGTCGATATATGCTCCCGAAGAAAACAAACCGAAACAGGAACGAGAAAACTTCTACAACCATCTCCAAGACACAATTGAGCTATTACCAAACGATCAACAAACGATAATACTTGGAGACTTCAATGCACGCATAGGCAATGAAATAGTTCCTGATGTTAAGCAGAGATTCAATGAGAATGTCCTGAATGAAAACGGAGAATTAATGATTAACCTACAAATACACATTTGCAATTCTCGAGCTCATCAATCAACAATCGATTATATCGTCACCAACAGATGCATTCATCCACTGCAAATACTAGATATTAGAATCCTAAATGCAGCCAATGTAGGTAGTGACCACAGCCTACTACTTGGGAAGATTAAACTAAAAATGAAACCAATAAAGAACAGGATACCAACAATCAAATCTTAAAAATTTAAAATCGGGCTTCTGTGGTACCCATCGATAAAGGAACTGTACCAAAAGAGACTCAGAGGAAAAATCGAGATAAACCCGATAATCGAGGGGGAAGATGTTAACCTTAGTTGGGGAAAACTTTAGCAAAATATCAAGGAGGCTGCCCATGAATCGCTCGGTATTCGAACAACAAATACTGGTGAAAAGAATCCAAATAAGACCCCATGGTTCTGTGAAGAAGTCAAAGAAAAATGTAAAGAAAAGAAATTCGCATACCTCAAGTTTAGATCTCTAAGAACTCCGGAATCATATCAACAGTACACGAGGATACGCAACGAAACAACAGCACTAGTAAGGCAAATCAAAAACAGATACTGGGAAGACTTTTCAAAGAACATGGAAGATGATTTCTATGGTCTTCAGAAACAGATATGGCGAATGATTAGAACGCAAAGAAAAGAGGTAAATGAACTTATCGAAACAAATCAGATAAACAAAGAAACTTGGGTTGACTATCTCACAAAATTATACAAAAATGAAGACAATGATATCGTATTGAATACACCAGAAATAATATCGAACGAGATAACACAAATAGATACATCAGATATAGAGCTAGCCCTTAAAAAGCTAAAGAATCGGAAGAGCCAGGCTTGGATGATATTGCAAACGAGCTTCTTAAGCATGGTGGACAGAACCTCGAACATCAGCTGACTTTCCTGATCCGTGGAATACTCGGTCAACAAAGAGTACCAAATGAATGGAGAACCAGCTCCACAATACTCATGTTTAAAAAAGGGGATAGGAAAACACCGGCGAATTACAGGGGCATAAACCTTCTTAGCACTACCCTGAAACATACAACTAAAATAATAACAAACAAAATCAATAATTTAATCAATCTATCAGATGAACAGCAAGGATTTAGATCTGGAAGATCCTGTACGGATGCTGTGTTTATCTTAAGACAAATAGTTGAAAAATCCATCGAATACAACAAACCAGCATTCTTGTGCTTCATAGATTTGGAAAAAGCATTCGATCGCGTCCAGCTGCACCTACTATATGATAGACAAATCCCTTATAACCTTATTAAAAACTATTGAAAACATATACTCGAACAACAAGATACAAGCTAAAATAAACGGTGAGCTCACTGAACCAATACCGGTTGGCAAGGGTATAAGGCAGGGAGACTCTCTGAGCCCCCTCTTGTTTAATATTATCATGGACGAAATAATCAAGAGAGTCCGAAAACAGAAGGGCTACAGAATGGGAGACAAGCAGGTCCCAATATTATGTTATGCCGACGACGCAGTACTGATGGCAGAGAACGAGGATGATTTGCAGAGACTTCTAAATATATTCAATCGAACAGCTAAATCCCTTAACATGATAATATCAGCCTCCAAAACAAAGTGTATGACAACCTCCAAAACACCCCTTAGATGCAAATTAGTTGTAGATGGGAAAATTATCCAACAAGAAATGCATTTTAAATACCTTGGAATAGAGATATCCGCATATGGTGACGTTGAGAATGAGGTCAAAGAACAAGCTACTAAAGCCACAAGAATAGCGGCCTGTCTAAACACCACAATATGGAAAAATAAATTTATTGGGATGGAAGTTAAGGCCAAGATATACAAGACAGCCATTAGACCAATAATGACATATACTGCTGAAACTCGCCTCGAAACATCCAAAACAAGGCAACAAATGGAGACAACCGAGATGAAAATACTCCGCAGGATTGCTGGAAAGACACTTCTGGACAGAGAAAGAAGTGAAAACATAAGATCATGCAAGGTGGAAAATGTGAATGACTGGGTACTCAATAGAAAGAGGGAATGGAACGAGCACATTAGTCGAATGGATGAGACAAGAACGGTTAGAGTGGCGCGGGACAAATCGCCACTGGGTCGTAGAAGCATAGGACGTCCTAGAAAACGTTGGAGTGATAATCTGACCCCAGACTAGGCAGAGGGGACGAAGAAAGAACAGGCAAAACTGCCTACTAAATGAGAAGAAGAAGAAGTACTGTTCGTTCGTCAGATCAGTACTAGAGTATGCTTGTCCAATATGGTCACCATGCTACAAGACATATGTAGATTTAATTGAGCGTGTGCAAAAAAAAAATCCTGAGATTCATAGGGTATAAAATGGGAATAACAGTCAAAAATATTGTATATGGGGAAAATAATGAATTTGTTAAATTTACCTAGTCTTGAAGACAGGAGAAGGATAACCGATATCTGCACACTACATAAAGTTTTAAATTCTGAAACTGACTGCCCAGAACTTCTGGAGAGGATTGGACTTAATACTCCTCAAAGAACACTACATATAACATATTTGTTTCATTTACCATTTCACCGAACAAATTACGGTTTATCATCAGCATTGACTAGATCGTGTGCTATAGCTAATGCTATTAGTAGAGTCACCAATATAGAATTATTTAATGATAACATTCAAACCACAAAAAATAAAACTAGACAGGTTTTGTGATGGTGCTTCAGATGAGGAAACTCTTATTATGTTTTTAGAAATATGTAAATGTTTTTTTTTTTTCTTTTTATTTTTATATCCTTTATCTGTAAATGGTTGGTCCATTAAAAAAAAAAATATTAACTTCTTCAGAAGTGTCCATGTCGAAGCATATGACGTTTTAAGTATCTTTTGCAAATTGTTTGATAATTGCATTGATCACATTTAAACATATCAGTTTCGTTAGGATTTTTATGACGAAGCATATGACTGTTTAAATTTCCTCTGTAAACTGTTTGGTAATCACACTGATCACATTTAAACATATAAACTTCGTTAGGATTTTTATGTCGAAGCAAATGACTTCTTAAATCTCGTTTACGAACTGTTTGGTAATTACACTGATCACATGTAAACATATAATTTTGATGGCGAAGCAAATGACTTGTTAAATCTTCTTTGTGAACTGTTTGATAACCACACTGATCACATTTAAACATCACAACTTCGTCGGGACTTTTATGCAGAATCAAATGACGTCTTAGAGCTTGTCTGTGAACTGTTTGATAACTACATTGATCACATTTAAACATACTATTTTCGTCAGAATTTTTATGTTGAAGCATGTGTTCGGTTAAATGGCTTTTGCGAATAGTTCGATATTCACATTGGCTGCATTTTATCCGAGTTTTAAACATTTTCAAATCTGTAAAAGAGTTTACAACGCTTGATGATTTTACATGTGCGGTAAACGGTTTTTTTACACCTTCTATCCCTACTGTTTGAATATTGTATTGACGGGCAAAACGACGTTTCCGGATTTTCTCGACCCAAACCATTTAAAGGTGTACTGAAACAAAAAAAAAAACATATTCAGTTAAAGAGATAAATTCTACTGATCAACTGATCAATTTAAATGCAAAGCAAATATGAAAACAAATAACAATCTAACAGTTGTGTGATAAGTACCTGGTCTTGACAAGAAAAAAAACATTTTTATGTGTAAAATTGATTCTATTTTTCAGCATAGTCTCCTTTTAGCTCGATATACTTAGTTCGACGTTTCTCTATCTTTTGTATCTCATCTAAAAAATGCGATTTCTCCAACCCTTTAAAATAGGCGTCTGTTTCAGCAAT